>DWJN01001466.1:0-17886 GCA_018248895.1 Carystus phorcus
TCGAGAGAAACAGCGAGTGCCTCCCCGTTTTTCTCGAGGGCCTTGCCCCAAATGTGCGTGGCATACGCTAGAAGGTCGACCGGTTTCGGTTCGGTGTCGGTTTAAGTTCGGTGATCTTATGTGATATAAATAATAATAAAACCTCATTCATTTCGAACACTTTATTATTTAATAATGACGAATTCCTTTTGTTTGTTTTAACTTTATCTTATAATATACAAAAGTTTAGCTTTTTATTTATCTATTGAAGCAGTACGAAGTCTGCCGGGTCAGCTAGTATATATATATATATATATATTCGTACTTAATAATACATGAAAAGAGGTCTCAATGTATACCTGCGTTATAATGAAGGAGAAGGAAGCCCTTTTTCGCGTGACTGTTTCATCAACACTAAATCAAAACTACTAAACTACAAAATTTCAACAAGATTCCTTTTATAACCTAGGCGAGCAATAAATTGAAAATAAAAAACTTTTTTTAAAACAAGTCTTTTATCTGGGTGCCCGGTAGGACCCCCATAAGGTTTGAACATGGGCACACCATACTTATTTTACACCCATTTATAGAACCTTGCAAACCCTACATCTTCAATGTGGATAAAGATAGAGACGTCAGATGACTTTAAAACAAACCAAAGATATATTACAAGATATAAAAGGAAATAAAGAAGAATGTCCGTAAAAAGAAATGAGATCCCATTAAATATAAAATATAAAGCTGCAAGTTATTAACAAGTACAATTTATATCTTACATAAAATATATACTAGAGTTTTGTTATATTCCGAGAAACTTACTTGGTGCTGTCGTACCCGAAATTGACAATGCAAAGATAACCTGAAAATAAAGATACATGATTATTAATGTTAAATAACATAATGAAGAATAATACGTATAGCTGATTATTGGGACCAACATACGAGAGACTCTATTGTTTAGAAAACACCCCCCTGACCTGCTGAAACGTAAACGCGCAATTTCGCCTAAAATACGACTCTAAAGGAGTGAAACATCATTCAAACGTGCCGGCCGTATATCTCATTGGTACTGTACGGTCTTTGACCGCACATTGCTGACTGCGCTGTTTACCCAAACGCGAGTCAGTACACGTCACGTTGTCGGGCGATCGAGTGTGCTCATTGTCATGCATTAATTTATCATTAACAAATCAATAAAGTTATTATTTACATTCAATTAACTAGTTTACTTATCAAAAGTGTCCCTCGACATCTTATGGTCCTTAGAGCTTTAGTAAAGCGGGATTAAACACGCGTGTGTCTACAGTGACAATACCTAAGTGACAATCTCTTAGCTTGAACCTGTGGATATAGTGCTCCGCTGTACTATCCAGCACCTACATCATCAATCATCGGGTTCGGGTAAACCTGGTGATCACTCATAGCACTCATCTGAAGATTTCAAGTAAGGTCTTTTACTTCATTCTTACATTATGTCACTCACCATGGAAGACATCCTTAACACTCAACTGCAGTTGAAGGGCGCTATAGAGCAGCTCGCTTCAAACTTCCGAAAGGATAGTCTCCACCGCAAAACTACCGACTATATTAAACGGCGGTTACAAACATTAGATACGTATTGGCAGGAGTTTGAATCCAATCATCTTAAAATATGTGAATTTGATGATAAAACTCACTCTTACTTTACTGACGGTATATATGAATCAATGAGCAATTTCTACACTACTACTAGAAATTTAATACAAGAAGGAGGCAAGCCAACAACACCGGTTTTGCCTGCAACACTTAATTTTCCTCCCTCGTCGAGTAGTATGTCGCAGGGAACTAGTAGTAAATCAGAAGATCTTTTGAGAAAGCAAATCTCACAGTTTAAAGCATTTTCTCGCACCGTTTCTAATATTAACATACACGCACTCAAGGACGGATGGGAATTCGAAGATGCGCTACGATCATTATCATCCCGATGGTCAGTTATCGACTCCTTGCACTGGGAGATTGATAGTGAACTGAACGGGGAGAACGCAGACTACGAAACTGCTTTCTCGAACCATGAAAAAACATTCAATGACATGAAAAAACTTCTCAACACTCGAATGCGGTCTATTTCACATCAAGAAAAATCCACGCCACAGATGGAGATTCCCTCCTTTGGTGGGAACTACCATCAGTGGTCATCATTCAAAGACTTATTCATTGAAGCCATTCATTCCAACCCGTCTCTTTCAAACGCTCAGAAGATGCAATTCTTGAAAAGTAAGGTGAAAGGAGACGCGGAAAAACTCATTCAGCATTTAACAATAAGTTCCGATAATTATAACGCCTGTTGGGAGATTCTAAATAATAGATTCGATAACAAAAAATTGATCTTTACGGCTCACATGAATACCCTATTGATGATCCCTACCATGCAACAACAATCAGCAGCAGGCATCAAGAAGATTCATGACACCACCAACGAGTGTCTTCACGCAGTTAAAAACCTCGGTGTCGATATTTCAACCTGGGACCCCTTGATCATTCACTTACTGTCTCAGAAGTTGGACACTGAAACCCATAGTGATTATATAGAGTCACTTAAGAACCCACGAGAAATTCCTATTTTAAAAGATTTCTTGGATTATTTAGAAGCGAAATTCACATCCCTTGAAACTTCGCGTCGAAAAACAGACAATTCGAAGTCATTACCGCACGTGCAACAACAACGTGACCGAGATTTACCTATTAGAAATAAAATACCTAATTATCAATATCATTCAAATTCAAACACGCAATATAAACCATTCATAAATTATTACAGTAATAAGATCCATAATGCCACGTTAACTAAATGTCCGCTTTGTAATAATGAACACGGAATATTTTATTGCAAAACATTTTTAAAACTAAGTTCGGAACAAAAACGTAAAACAATTGCAAAATTAAATTTATGTGCAAACTGTCTAACTAATCATAATGGTAAAAACTGTATATCTGACAAAAAATGTCGCGTATGTAACTTAAATCATAATACGTTGTTACATGATTCATATTGCAATATTAAAACTAATGAACCTAAGCCGTCTACTTCGCGCTCCGAACAATCTGAAAATACTTTAATACCTAAATCTAATAATAATCATGTATCTCGCCACGATTTTTCAGAAACTCTATTAGCCACTGCTCTGGTCAGGGTTCAAGCTGCAAACGGTTCTTTTAAAACCATGAGAGCACTCATAGATCAGGGTTCGCAAACGTCACTTATTTCCGAAAACGCAGCTCAACTATTAGGTCACCCGAGACGACACTGCAACGGTGTCGTGTTCGGAGTAGGTGCATCGGAAAACAATTGTAAGGGCATAATAACGATTAATTGCACTTCCATTCATAACAATTACGATTTTTCTACAGAAGTGTACATTATGCGTAATCTAATTAATAATTTACCTAATAAAACATTTCAAAAACCATCTTGGCCACATTTAAATAACATACAGTTAGCTGATCCCGACTTTAACTTAAGTCGCCCCGTTGATATTTTATTAGGTGCAGAAGTTTATTCAAATATTATTTTAAATGGCATTATTCGCGAAAACAAAACACCGGTAGCACAGCAAACTTTATTAGGGTGGATTTTGTGTGGAAATGTCACGAGCTTACAATGCAACGTAGTTATTAATAATATAGATGAGATTAAGAGGTTTTGGTCAATCGAAGATATTTCTGAAAGCAATGATATGTCTTCTGAGGACCTAGAATGCATGCAATATTATCACTCAACAACTACACGCCAAGATAACGGTCGGTATATAGTACGTATTCCATTCAAAACGGATTTTCAATTACACCTAGGGAACTCTAAATCGACCGCTATTGCACAATTCAAACAATTAGAACGCAAATTTAGTAAACAACAAAACTTAGCTGACAAATACAAATCATTTATTCATGAATATCAATACCTAGGCCACATGGAAAAATGCAAATTTAATTCAAAACTTGATTTTTATTTACCACATCATTGCGTAATAAGAGATGATTCTAAAAGTACTTCCTTAAGGGTGGTTTTTAATGGGTCGTCAAAAACATCGACTGGGTTCAGTTTGAATGACGTTATGAAACGAGGACCTAACCTGCAAAGGGATTTAATGACTTTAATAATGAAGTGGCGTCAATATGAATATGCGTATACTGCAGACATAGAAAAAATGTTTCGGCAAATTTTAATACATGAGGAGGATAGACCATATCAAAAAATCATATGGAGGGATCACACTAACCAAGTTCTACAAGAGTACCAACTAACAACTGTCACATACGGTACTAAAGCGGCTCCATACTTAGCTATGATGACTCTGAAACAATTAGCGATGGATGAAGGCCACAAATACACACAAAGTCCCGTCCAAAAAGTGCTGGAAGAAGATTTTTACATGGACGACTTGGTCAGTGGAGCTTATGATCTCGCTTCAGCCAAACAACTACAAACAGATCTAATTTCAATTTTAAAGTCAGGAGGATTCAACCTACGTAAATGGACTACTAACAAGCAAGAACTATTTATGGATGTCAACGAGTCCCAGTATCACACATTTGACTTTAAACACACAGAATCAAGCAAAACTTTGGGATTACGTTGGGATCCTGTAAAAGATGAGTTTAAGTTCCAGTTTAACATCAGTACAACATCAACATTATCAAAGCGCAGTCTACTTTCTGATATATCAAAAATATTTGATCCTTTAGGATGGCTGTGTCCTATAACAACAAAATTGAAACTACTATTTCAAAGAGTATGGTTATTGAATCTTACCTGGGATGATGAATTACCGGAAGATATAAAGGTGGAGTGGCTAAAAATCAAAGAAGAATTAGAGATTATAAACCACTTTCACTTACCAAGATGGTTGAACAGTAGTAAACAATGTGACATAGAATTACATGGCTTCTGTGACTCCTCAACTAAAGCATTTGCTTGTGTAATCTATTGTAGAACCAAGAACACACAAAATAAACAATCATCAATTATACTAGTCGCTGCGAAATCAAGAATAGTCCCACTAAACAAGAACATAACCTTGCCACGGTTAGAGTTATGTGGGGCTCATCTTTTATCAAAATTAATGGAGAAGGTACTAGATAGTCTAAACAGTCACAATATAACTATTTATGGATGGGTCGATTCCACTGCTGTGTTGGGATGGATCCAAGGCGAACCAAGCAGGTGGAAGCCTTTTGTGTCCAATAGAGTCCAACAAATCATAAAAATAATGGAGCCAGGATGTTGGAAATACGTAAAATCAGCAGATAATCCGGCAGACTGTGCCAGTCGAGGTGTTTTCCCATCACATCTAAAAGAACATTCATTATGGTGGAACGGTCCAAGTTGGCTACATACCTATAACTATAAAAACAATAAACAACTACCTATGCCTATTTACACTACTAACGAAGAAATAAGGACTAAAATTAATGTAAACCTAAGTACCTACGATATAAAACACAATTTCATTGAACAATTAATTAACAAATACAGTAGCTTTACTCGGATAGTAAGAATAATTGCATGGGTACGTCGCTTCACATTACGTAATGCGCGTGTCATATTGCCGTATCTTACTACAGACGAATTAAAAATCGCTAAAATTAAACTTATTATACATTTACAAAGGATGTATTTCTCGGAGGAAATACTTCAATTACAAAAGCATAACAAGGTTAATTCAAAAAGCCATCTCATATGCCTAAATCCATTTTTAGATAAAAATGGAGCTATGAGAGTCGGAGGTCGACTAAGGCACGCTTACATCAGCGAAGACATGAAACATCCATTCATAATTCCATCTAATACTCATCTTACAAACATCATAATCGATCACTCACATAAATTAACATTTCATGGCGGGTCACGGCTGACACTTTCGCACATCAGAAAAACTTTTTGGATACTGGGTGGAGTCCGTGCTGTAAAGAAACGATTACGCACGTGTACAACATGCCGACGTCATAGTCCTTCAAAACATGATCAACTGATGGGTGACCTACCACTTGCACGATGCAACCCCTCGCGACCCTTCTTTCACACCGGAGTAGACTTCACCGGTTATGTGGAGGTGAAGAGTAACAAGGGGAGAGGTGTTAAGACAACCAAGGGATACATAGCTGTCTTTGTATGTATGGCTACCAAAGCCGTACATCTTGAGCTCGTATCAGATTTAAGCTCCTCAGCATTCATGGCAGCGTTGCGCAGAATGGCATCGCGACGTGGAGCTCCTCGTCACATTTATTCTGATAACGGCACAAACTTCGTTGGAGCCGCTAGAACATTGCAAAAAAGCTTTATAAACTTACAACAGATCGTAGACACAAACTTTCTTCAAGAATTAAATGAGATGGATGTAGAATGGCATTTCAATGCGCCATCTTGGCCAAGTGCCGGCGGACTATGGGAAGCAGCGGTGAAGAGCTTAAAATATCATTTGCGTAGGGTCATAGGCGAGCAGAAACTGACCTACGAAGAGTTCTCCACACTACTCTCACAGCTGGAAGGCTGCCTTAATTCTAGGCCATTGTGCACCTTAACAGAGACTCCAGAAGATTTAGCTTATCTTACTCCATCACACTTTCTCTCTAGTGGTCCCATATTAAATATCATAGAGACCGAAAACGATGAAAGAAAACAATGGCAATTAACACAAAAAATATTTACAGACATATGGAAAAGGTGGAAAATGGAATACCTCACTCAATTAAATTCTAGAAGTAAATGGCAAAATAAAAGAAAAAATATTCAGATCGATGACGTTGTTATCATTCATGATGCAAACATACCAGCGGGCAAGTGGGCCCTCGGCAGAGTGGTAGAACTGCACCCAGGTAGGGACGGCTATGTTCGCGTGGTAACATTAAAAACGAAGACAGGCATGGTAAAGCGTCCTATTACAAAAATATCACTATTAACTGAATCCAATAAAAAAGACCAACAAGATATTTCAGATCAAGTACAAAGAGAATCAAAGCCAAATAGACGGCGCAAACCAATAAGTCTGTATTCAACCATGATATCTATTCTATTCTTTTTGGGATTGATTATGTCAGGTCAATCTACAAAGTTCAATAACAACCAGTTTAATGAGAATCAAGCACTATATTTTGAAAAATTTGGCAATATGCAAATCATTAGGGACGATTGGAAATTGGTGGCTTATTACAATACTGACCCCTATTGGCAAGGTATTAAAGCATACACAAAATATTCAGATTACTTAGGTAAACTTTGCAATCATACAATGCAGAACTCTCACTGTAACGTAATCCTCACTCAGTTACGTCACGGGGGCTCTGAACTCGAATATTACAATAAAGTATTAATGAATAAACATATGAATCGACGTAAGCGCGGACTCATCAACGGTGTAGGTTACGTCGCCAACAGCCTATTCGGTGTATTGGATCAGCGTTTTGCGGAACAATATGAGAATGACATATCACTCATAAGAGAAAACGAGAAACACTTGCTGCTATTGTTTAAAAATCAAACGTCTATCATTGAAGCCGAAAATAACATATTAAAGAGAACTGAAGAAGCAATAAATACACAACACAAAATAATTAATCAACACATTATAAATTTACAAAAAGAAACATACCGACTTAATCAAGAAATAGTAAATATACAAGAAATAAACGATTTCACCTTATCAGCGCTAATAGCAAGCAATATGTTAAACAATTTACAAAATATACAAAACATTTTATTGGATACCATCACTGATGTACATAATGGACAGATTGATACACATCTGTTGCATCCGAAACAGCTGCAAGAGCAATTAGGCATCATTTCATCACATTTATCAAAGGATTTATGTCTACCCATAGAAAATATTCAAGATGTTCAAAATATCTATCGGTTACTTAGAATCCGAGCAAAAATGACTGAGCAATTCTTAATCTTTGAAATACGTATTCCGCTTGTTCTCCGCGATTCATTCGAGCTGTACAAGGTTCACTCAGTTCCAGTGCAGGTAGGAGATAAAATGAGAAGCGTAATTCCCATCTTTAATTATTTGGCAGTTAACCTGAAGAAAGATACCTACGTACCTCTAACTAGATCGGAAATAGAAGCTTGTCTTTATCATGGCCCTTTATTCATGTGTTACATTCATGAATCATTTTATAATTTAAAATTGGAACAAAACATGTGCGTTAAAGATAGCAAAAATAATAAATGTGAAACAAACGAAGCCGAATGCAAACACAAATGGGTAAACTTGCATGCAATTAATACCTACTTATATTTTTGCTGCAATAATTGTTCACTACGATTGTTATGCGAGCATCAGGTTTCGAGAGTGCAACTCTATCGTTCAGGTGTAATAACCTTAAGTCAAGATTGCATAATGAAATCTGAAGACTTCACCGTATTCACTCACAATATAAGGAGCAGCAGCATGAAGATTTCATCCGACATACAATGGCCAGAGGCTGCAAGTATTAATCACATCATCAATATTTCCGTACCGTTGAGTAAAGTAGAGATGGTTAATATCAATCACACACAACTAGATGACATTGGAGAACAGATCGAGCGCCTGAAGGCCGAGACGGTTCTGACCGACCGAATCTCCAGTCACGACGTGCATCACTACATTGCAATATATGTGGTCATCGGGTTGGCGTGCGTGGTGTGCGTGGTGGCCGCGTGCAAGCGGCTGCGATCCTCTCGCCGCGCTGTGCTCGCGCCGCAGCCAGCCGGCGCTGCTGGCGTTGCAGATCAGGTGATTCCGAGTGCGAGTGCGAGTGCTAGTGCTAGTGCTAGTGTTGGTGTTCAGTGCGCGGACATCAATCCTTTACAAGGCGTTCAAAAATTGGACAAATCTACATCGCCTATACTCAGAGAAACAGTTTTTACTCGCGTATAATTAGTGTTTAATAGGGATTCTTAAGTGTTTCAAATTCTATCGTTATTGTTTGCCATCATCTTGTTAACTCTCTCCTACTTAAATTTTAATTGTTTGCAATCACCTTGTATCACTCACTCATTATTCATGTTTTCACTCAATTCATCTCATGTTCATCTCCTGCCCGGGAGTATGTACGGTCTTTGACCGCACATTGCTGACCGCGCTGTTTACCCAAACGCGAGTCAGTACACGTCACGTTGTCGGGCGATCGGGTGTGCTCATTATCACACATTCATTTATCATTAACAAATCAATAAAGTTATTATTTACACTCAATTAACTATTTTACTTATCAAAGGTGTCTCTCGACATCTTATGGTCCTTCGAGCCGGATAGCGGATAATAAGCGATAAATTTTTGTTTCAGGGTGATAATTTAATTTGTGATAAATTTTAAATTAAAATTCATTAATTTAGCATTTGGTAAATAATTTATACTCATATTAAAAAAAACTGTAACGGATTATAAAAACAACTATTATAGGAGATGTTTATAGTATTTAGAAATTTAAGATAAGAGATTTGAATAACAATGACCGGTTTGAATTTGGTTTTGATTGAAATTTTACAATAAGTTTGAGGAAACATCAGCATTTATTTAACTCCCATCGGTTTATAAATAAAAAAGGTGTGACAATTTAGAAATATCTAAACATTTTAACGAGAATGGGCAATAAGGCATAGGTTATAAATCAAGGGCGGTTACTAGTACTAATAACAAAGAGTGAAATTTAATTACAAATTCAAAAGCCCAGAACAACAAACGTAATGTCAATGTAAGATAGAAAATTTCAAAGAACCGCTAATGAAATGATTCACGCTCCTCCCACCCTCAAACTTTCGGCGTTTGCCCTGCCAATTAGGGTCAATTTTCGGCTTGTACAAAAGGTTGGTTTGTCCTAAAGATCATTGGATGGTAATTAAAACAAATAGGGTCAGGAAAGGCCCGCCCGAGGCGCCACGGGGCGGAACGAGCTCGCGTCTCGCCGTCGCCAACAACCCCCTCATTATAAACTTAATCTAATTATTGAATTCGTACAATGTTGTTTACATTTTTTTTCTAATTCGCCCCACTATACTTAAGCGAGGATGCGTAAGCGCTAAATAGCACGTTTAGGATCATATATCATACAAAATCGAGTCACTGTTGCGCTGTCCGTTGTGTTCTCACGCTGTTCCTTGGGGCTAAGCGACATGAGCTTTTGGCTTTAGGCTTATACTCAGACGTCAGGGCGGTGTTTCGTTATTACAAGGCATTTATAAGGTTGCCTCTAGATGATTGTCGAGGTTTAGTATCTGATCTTATTCGGCGGCATTCTAATTATAATTTTGGAGATGCAACCAATTTGAGAATTTTCAGTTTACTAAGAAAATTGGTTTCTTTTAATACGAGTATTAAGATACATTTGATCTGAGTGATATTTTTTCGTAATATTGCTGAATATTGCAAAGAATTAAGTGTTACATTTAAAAAGTTTTAGTTATATGCAAGTAAGTAAAATATATACACGCTACAGTTTATAGAAATTCTATGTGCTTTATATATTTAAAAATGCAGTTGTTCATTTGGTTTCATTCAGATATTTATATGAAACATAAAAGTTTATTGGGTAGCGATTTTTTGTAATAATGTTAATTGAGTATGAGGTGGTCATAGCTCAGCGGCCCGCGTTGAATTTAGCCATTGATCGAGTTAAGAAACTGCATTCGCAGTCGGAACGTGGAAAGGTAACCATTAACGGCAATAATTATTTAAACGTTTCTATGCTTTAGAGGTCACAAGTCTCTTGTTTTTGTAGGTAGCAGTCGTTAAGTTATATCGGATGCCTTCGAGCAGCATAATATTTCCGACACTTGGGTTAGCTATTAACCCTTGTAGTAATCCGGATTGGAGCAGTATACTGTAAGTCTAAAAATTATGAGGAGAGAAAAACCCGTGCCTTCTAGTGGACTGTCAATGGGTTGACGCAAATTGAGTATTCTGTACTTGTTACAATGAAATATAATGCGATAATAAGTTACGAAGGTTTAAATTTAAAATTGGTTTCTTTTAAAAATTTTACTAAGATCCGAATCCTTTGTTACGTGTAATTGCCATGTTAATAGTATGAGCAAAAGTACAAAACTGCACTGGCAACTTACGAAGTTATAAATCACCAGACGACAGCAAATGTTCTAGTTAGGGCCCCAGGGCTTAAATTCTCGTTTCACTGTTTTGCATTTCAAGATACCTATAATGAGTAATGAGGTAAAATCCATTTAAAATATAATACGTAGTAAATTTACATTCTCCAAGTACTACTTAGTAATAACAAAGGTGTATTCTTAAGCTCGTAAGCTAAAGCCCAATGGTTTATGTCGATTATATTTGACCGAGTTAAGCAACTACGGACTCGGTTGGTACCTTCATGTTAAGTTACCGCTAAAGGCAATTTTTTAAGCGCTTCCTTGCTTCACTGGCTACATTAAATCGGTTCCAGTTCCTAACATGAGACAGCAGTCGTTAGGCAAAATGTATTCGATTCAGTTCAGAACCTGTCGAATATTCTCGACGAAAGGTTGGCATGTTGTTGTCGAATTATTTGATTGTGAAAAACATATGGGTTATTAGGATGCGCAGTTTACATACACGTTCCAAAATGTAAAAGCTTATTTTAGAGATAGCTAATTAAAATAAGATTATAGTTAACGCATTTACCTTGAAATTATAAAATGTTGAATAAACATAATTGGCCAACACGAGAGCTCGGGTTTTAGAATTAAATTACATTTCATCCTCTTGTCTATTAATCATTCCTAAGACTTAAATACCTATAGTCTTGTTTGAATATCATGGTTTGCACTAGTGAGCTTAAGGAAGTACTGAACTACCAAAAAAAGAAAAAAATTTGTAGTCAGTTTCAAAAAGGTACATTGGACAACATTTATTCTTGAGATCATACGAACTTTACTCCCCTAAACACATTACGGCCCATTACAAGGTACGGGTGTTTCCTCACCACTTAATCTAGAGTCGTTTATATAAATGTTCAGACATCTTCATTTGGTTCGCGTCACAATATATGCAATGCAGTTCCATTGTTCTAGGTCTAGGTCTACGATCTCGTACAAGATCCATCATCACCATATTAACGTCTATATGTCCACTGCTGGATATTAGTCTCTTCTAGGTGTCTAAGAAGTGTCCTTCGCTGATCTCATCCAGCTACCACCCATGTTCTTAAGGTCGTCGGTCCATCGGACCGGTGGATTGCCCAAGCTTCTATCAGTTCGTGGTTTCCATTCAAGAACTCTTCTGCCCCAACGGTCATCGGTTCTGTGACATTATGTGACCAGCACAGGAGAAGATTGCCTTATTCAGAAAAAATTGGATACTCTAAACATACGATTGATATAATTATGTGAAAATAAAAATAATTTTAAAATAACAACAACAATATATTACGTTAAACTCATTCTTTCTTTTTCTGTCAGAAAAGCATCAGTCCTTATAGCGTTCTTGGTGTCCCTGGACTCCTCTCAAGTTTATTCGCTACTTATAAAAAAATAGTACATTTTTTTAGTACCTAATATTAATTCAAGACCATTATTCCTGATATATTACATTTGTGTCATAAAATAAATTTGAAAAAAAAACCGTTTAACTTTTCGAATTTCAACACTTGAATGGCATTCCTGAAAATTTCCAAAACGAGGAACATAAATTCAAATATCAAAAGAAGAATGAAACGGTCTGAGCTTGGCTCATTAATGCTCTTTTGAAGCCATTAAGGCATACTCACACTTAAGTTCAACGTCTTAAGTTCGATTATATTCGAATATATTCGATTTTGCAAAATTTATAAAACCATAATTAAACCGTTGAATATATTTTAATAAAAAAACAACCATTAACCATTATGTTTTACATTTTATTTATATAACTTTTCCTGATAAAATAACAATTATGTGAATGACAAGAGATGACGTGAATTGTATTGTAAAAAAATGTGTATTGGAAAAAAACCTACATATGATTTTGAATCTCAATTTAATGTTTGAAATAAAGCTTGCAGACAACCATCAACTTTGATATATGAAAATAAGGTTGAAATCAAATCAATTAGTATTGATTCATTCGAAAAAATCTATGAAAATCATTTTCATTACAACATCATCAAATTACTTTTTAAACAGCAACAGGTTACAAGATTTAACTTTCAAAATGTATATTTCACCTACATAATTAACAAAGTATTTGTTTATTATTTTATTACGGGTATTCATTGTATTTTACTACAAATGGCCAAACTTCAGTCCGGTTCGCAGAAAATAAACGCCGCGCGAGACGCAACACTCGCTCACAGTCTGGAGCACGTTTTATATTCATTTGAAAAGATATTTACAGGCCAATTAGGATATGGTGGCGTTTATTTACGAGAGTAGTGCGCCGGTTGATTCATTGCGCTTTAGCACCGCGCCGTTACATTCCCACTGGCAGTTTATTTCATAATTGTGCATATGTTAAACATACACACATTTTATTAACAGAAAATACGAGTATCGGGCCGGCTGATGATAAGTGGACATCTCTACACTAATATTTAATAATAGTAATATCACGTCATCAAAACCTTATTAATGCTTTAACTGATTCTCCGTCCTTTATACACGATTAAGTTCCTCATAGTTAACGGCAGTTTATTGTTAGCCAAGCTAGTGGTTGGTATGGAGCCAAATGACCCGCAACAAGAGGAATCTGGCCTCCTTACCTTACCTTTGCTAAGGTGCACTAAGGTAAGTTGACTTTGATTTAGATATGTATGGAACATTTAAGACGTAGCGTAAAAATATTTAGACATTATGGGTAAAATATTGACTGAAATGTGTGTTTGTTTGTAGCCAGTAGGTGTCACGGAAATATAATAATAATATCATAAATGATACGTCCAAGGTTCTTCTACTGCTTTCTGACCTTTCGGTATAGAATTAGGGTCAGTATACTAGAACGCCCCAGTACAGCGCACACCGTAACATACCTTGCATATCTACTTCTATGTAACATAACTTACTCGGTGTAAAACAATAGGTAACATAAAGATCTAATCTGGTCTAGATAGCGCTCCCGTCACAGCGGCTAGCCTCAGTAACGAGGGGAGTAGTATTTCAAGCTGAAGAAACGCCTTCGTTGATCGAATCTGCCTTCCTGCTTTTACAGAGGTAGAAATACACTTGCTATACCTATGAGTTGGTTTGATCTAAGGAATTATCTATACTATTTTTATAAAGCCAAAGAATTTGTTTGTTTGAACGCGTTAATCTCAGGAACTACTGCTTCGAACTGAAAAATTATTTTAGTGTTAGATAGTCCGTCTATCAAGGAAGACTATACACTATATAACATACGGTACAACTAGTAGGAGTTCAGCATATTAACTCTCAGAAATGTTACAAAGACGGAACAAATGTTCTAAGATGATACGAAGTTAGTCGAGTCTAGAAGAAAAATATTTTACGAGGTGAGAACGCATTAGCGACGGTGACCATTTACCTAACAAGCCTGTCTGCTCGTTTGTAGGCTACATACATAAAAAAAACTGTAACATGAACCAAAACAAACCCGATCTAATCTAACCTGGACCGACTAGGGAAGGACTATTTTTCTTCTGTTATCCATAGACGACGGTAACCAGCTTCAGCTCCTATGTAAGTACTTAGATAAAAACCTATCAGCAAAACATTACATAACTACGTAAGTAAGCATCTCCAATTCCTCTGGGAACGATCAGTAGAGCTATCAAGACCCATACCCCACGGGTCACGTCGGTATACAAATTATAAGTCGGCGACGGTACGTGTCCCCATTGACAGTAATTTCGTACTCATATGAAGAATGTAATAACCGCAATGAAAGCTCTGCATTAAGTTTCATTTGCTAACGCTTACACAATTACTGTTTTGACAACAAAAACAATACCGACTGTTATTTGTAGTAATAAAAATAATATTAATAATAATTAACACACACATTACGTTATTAACACTGAAGACTAACATAATGGTTAACCTTTCACTATATTTGCCCGAGTTCGATTACAGTTCAGAGCAGAAATTATGTGACAGATAAATAATTTTATTTACGCTTTTCTAGCGTGGAAAAGTTACTTAAAACAATCTAGTTGTAAGCGAACTTATAAATAGATTAAATAAAAAAAATTAAATAAAAATCAAACGTATTTAGGTATATAGATAATAACAGAAAAACAAGATGATACGAGTATATCCTACTAACTCAAATTCGTGGTTTTCAGTTCCCAATTTGAAATTTATTCCTCGACTGTACATTGGCCAATATACCTTTATCTAAATCTTAACACACGGTGCCTATCTTGCCTACGTCATCGCGCGCGAGGGGTCAAAAACTGCATAATCAGTTACATAAGCCCATCTGATAGCACTGCACCTACTAGTGGGCGGTGCAGAGGGGCGGACTGCGCATTCTAAATTCAAATTGCTAGTTACAGAACACGCGAACTAGTTGCGCACAGATAAAAATAAAATTGGAAAGTTACTGAGGGAAAATATGCTCGTAATGTGGGGCAATTAGACGATATGTTATTTTTTTTATTAAAATTAGAGATTCCATAAAAATTATATTCAGTATGTTTTGTTTATAAAAGCGAGAACAAAGGTCGTAATGAAGGAGTTCTAAAGAATATTGCAACAATTTTATAGGGCAGATTGAAGATACATATGTTTCGAAGTGAAACCAGATTCTTTAGAATCCTAATATGAAAACCGATGAAACGAAAATGCGTCGTGACGCAAGTGACTTGACAGAGACCAACTTATAAATATGAAAGACGAAAGAATATAAGAGACTATATGTTCAGAATTACAAATGTGTAGGACGAAAAAATTTGTATACTTTACACGTTATCTTGTTTTAAGTCCTTTCTAAAAATATGATAAAAGATCTACATTTTTTTCTTGGGAAGTTTCAGAAAATATGATCATATCAGAAAATATGATTTTCCATCTTCATAAAAAATATAAACAAATGATTGTAGCATTTAACAAACAAATTAATGATCCAAACCCAAAAAACATTTTTCACATATAAATCGCAATTCACGAACAAATATTGAATTAAAGGTCGCGTTACTGGAGGTGAGATCGCGTGTTTTTCGTCACTTAATAACGACTACCTTAAGGATATCTCAATCGAGCTGAATAAATTGATTGCCATAATAAAGGTCATTAGTCATCGGCACAGTTGTTTAAATCACTCTTCGGTTAGATTCTCGCGTGTGTTGGCTACTTGTGTTCGCACGCAACGGCCTGCTTATGAAAAGTAAACGCTTCGGGCTGTTTTTGAACAGCGTCCAGGCAAATTACCCGTGGTGTATGGAATGCGAGACATTCACTGGTCTCTTGATATAATTACGCTGGATTAGCTGTAATAATATTAAGAAACCGCGGTATTACAAACTATTACAGTTACTTATCGAACGTAACATAAGGTAAAAGGCGTGTCGAAGACAAATCTTCTGTCTAAAGAATTTTCGCTAGTGGTACAACAGAACTTAAATGACACAAACCCAGTAACTACCCCGAAAATTATATTTACTTAACCCATTAAGCTTTGGTCTGCAACATTGTATATGTACGTTAATTAATGAAAATGTTGAAAGTATTCCGATGTGCCTGTATTTAGCCAAAACAAAGATAGGGGTCATCTGTTGGTCTCTTACTTTAGATAACAGATGTCAATATATTACCAATTCAGTAAACACCGCCATCTATTAGAAACTTATTCAATAAATAATTACAAAGCTTTGTCATATAAAAAGATTTAATAAAAAAAAATATTATGATTTAACCGAGACAAAACAAGGCTTTAATTAAGATGGCGAAATTTATTTTGTTAATTTAATTAAGATTGGTTTCTTAGTTTCTGAGTATATTGCAAAGGAATATCGTGAAATTTTAAATGTACATAATATAATAGCCTATCCAGTGGTTTATAGGTCAGTGAAGACAAGACATCTGGTTCCCTTAATTTTGTTTGCGTAACGATTTGAGCTTCTCATGTGTCTACGAAGTTAATCTTTTTTATGTAAATAGCTGTCAAACGAACAGACGAGCCACCTGGTGGAAAGACAACATGCAAAAGAGTAGAAAAATCATGCAACTGGCTGCCGAACTGTGCCACTAGTTGGCGCCACTGTAGTATCGCTAGATAGTATAGATCGCTCCTTCATTAATTTGTTTTTGGTAAATAAATAATATTTATAACGTATACTTTCGATTACATTTATAATGTAATATTTGTTTTAATAAAAAATATGTTATTGATTTACTACTATCCTGCCTGATGGTAATAATGTTAATATGATAATAGGTATTAATTTTATTAATACGTTTTAATTTCCTTACAATTATTTAGTAATTTTAGGAATATACGCAGCATTTGGTGGTATAATATTAAATCAGGATCTAAATATACTCATAAATTTGAATGAAACCTTATAACAGGCAGCTTTTTCAAAATGATTCTTAGTTTAAAATATTCGTGTAATAAAAATATCCCTATGGTAAAGTATTCCTAGTACCTCGTCTGTCTAAGACGTTCTCACCGTCATGAGAACTTCAATCAGATCGGCTATGCTAATGCTATACAATTACTCCAAACAATATCACAATAAGATCCGTTTATGGTACAATCAATATCATTTTTCCCACTGGAGTACGCCATCATTAACTGAACTATCGTTTATTGTTTGTATCGCTTTGTTCTATTTTCAAAATATAAATAAGATTTAGTAGAGTACCTTAAAGTCGGTTTCCGTCACCTCTTACGACATATTGACGACCCGCGTGTCGTAATGGTCACCACGCCGGACCGCCGTTCGAAGGGTCCTGGGTTCGATTCCCACCGAGGCCGAAATTTAAATGATGAGTTTAAATTTCTGTTCTCGGTCTGG
>DWJN01001467.1:0-17879 GCA_018248895.1 Carystus phorcus
GGGGGCAAACTTGGCGTAAGCCTTGCACTGGACAGGATTGGTCATAACTAAGATGTTTTGACCGTCAAGCAATTTCTTGGCCTCGTATTTAGGCGGCGCGACAGAGGGTGTTCTAAGTTATTGTTTGGACGGATTAGATGTTAGGCAGTTCGGGAATTAATTCCCGGGTATTATTCGACGTTATCATAGATTGTTTTTGTTGAAATTTAGGTTGCGATAATATTTTTACATCATAATATTTCGCGAAATAATACTGGAGTCAAATCTGCATGTTTATTATTATTTTTAATGTAATGGCTTTGTAATTCATATAGGCCCTAAAATATAATTTTTTGAAATTTTTGTGTATTTCATTTTTCGGGTATTACCTGGAAACAACTAAACAGATTAAGCTAGTACTTAGAATAGCTTATCGTATAGCTTATATTACTAGTAAAGATTTACAATACATTGTATGTTAAAAAGGAAATTTGACCCCGCGGGATACCTGGTACAAGCTAATTGAGGTTCTGTAAAGAGATGTTTAAAAGGCTTTATTTAAAACATCGCAATAAATTAATGTCGTTTCAATACATAAAATATTAAAAATTTGCTCCTTAATCATTATGGAGGTAGTTCTGATATTTATCTAACGCCTGAAAGAAATGATTAGCAATAAAAACAATTACGGGTAAGGTATAAGTTTTACTAAAGCAAAGTTACTCATTTTTAGATATACTTACTTAGTTGAGTTAAAAAAAACATGAGATATTCGACAATCGTTCCTCAAAGGGTTCAACAAGCGATATTTAAACCCGAAAATAAACATTAGTCCATAAAAATATTAACAATCTTTGAGATCTTTTATAAATAGCTGTTATATTTTTTTTCAATATCCATAAAGACCGATGGAAGTGCATGTGTCACTAATATTCTAAATATCAATAAAATACATTGTATTGAAGAATATAATTCTTTATAATACCTAAATTTTAGGTGATAACGGTACTTGTAAAATGAGAATTATATTACTCACAAGGTAGTTATTACAAAAACGGATTCAAGTTAAAAAGCTAAACCCTAATTAGTATCCATTCTAGAGTAATCTGATGAACCCCAGTTCGCTGATACGACTACGGTACAGCGCCATCTATCGAATCCTTCATGGGGTAATTTCCTCCCTTACAACGTATGCGTAAAGAATTACTTTGATATTAAAACTTATGTAGTCAAACCCTGTATTGTTACTTCATTTTGATTTCTATTGTAAATTGAAGATGTTTATGTATAAGTAATTATTAGAAATGATATAATCTCTCGCTTAAATTATAATTGAATAATTAGGAATTAAATGCAAATAGCAATTGAGTTCAACAAGAAGCAAAGAAGGAATTAATATGATAGATTTTTAGTGGGAATTTTCTTACCAATAAGAAATAAATTCAACTTAAAATTTCAGAACATTTCCAAGTTACGGGAATTTTTCAGATTCCTGAATATAGTTTCCGTGGTGTAGCGGTTATCACGTATGTTTAACACGCATAAGGTCTCCGGTTCGATCCCGGGCGGAAACATACTTTTTTAAAAATCTTGAATAATATATGGACGTTTTTATGAATCACTGGATTTAATGGACAAAAATCAACTAAGGCAAACAAATACGTAAGTAAAAACCATTTAACCTTTATCTAAATTTCAGTAGACATAGTTGTTGATATAGAAACCAAATATAAAATTTAAATGTGTTTAACACACACACACACACAATATAAACACACCCAGTCGAAGAACAAAATTTTAAACTCATTATTAAAATTTCTACTTCGTTTGGAGACGGATCTGGAATCCTTTGATTGGCAGTTCAGTATCATAACCTGAATTTATATCGGGTTTTTAAAATTGAATCGGGTACATATAAATAAATAAATATACATACATATATATTGACAATTAACTTAATTTTAATATTGAAACAACTCAAGTATATATAACTGTAGTTTATTATATAGTTAGTCACGTATAAAATATTAACACGCATAAAAGTTTTTGATTGATGAATGTGTATAATATTTTACAATATATTGTCTATCATTATGATGAATTCCCGGGAAATTTATTAAATTCCCAGAATCATACGACGTTTTGCAAACAAGTTAAACACTTTCTACTTTCTTACTATTTATATTCATCTTGATTATTTATTGCAAAGATAAATATATAATATAGATATATATTACTATGAAAAAAAATTATTTACGTAACATACGTAAACATATGCATATTGTACGAAATATAATTCCGTATTCATATACGAGCATATATAATATTAAATTTGTTCATAATAAGTTACTACTTGATTATATTTTCAGTCCCAATATCAAAAAATATATATTACTTTACAATTAGTAAAATATTATCATCACCCTGTATACACAAAGTGAGCCACCAAAGAGCAGATAGGATTTCTCCATCTCTGTGTGTGAAGAGATATTAAATTCCGACTGAACGTTGATATCACTGCGCCGCAGTTACTGGAATAATTAGAATGGCTCGGATGCATTTACATAATTAGGCTGCATTTAGGCAATTAGACATCTTGGGAATCTAGATTTTATTATTACTCTACCCACGGTATCATCACATGGTTTATATCATTTTTATGTACGACAAATGAGTGGAGTTGTGATGCTAAATGAGTGTCTTTTACTAATTTGATATAAGTATGTATCAGTTATTGCTTTGGCGTATATGAAATGATTATCATTTTCATTCATAATTAGCCAGCGTCCCATTAAAATTATATCAAATAAAATGATTAATAAAAATAATTTGATATTAATATTATAAGGACGTAAAACATCAAACAACGTATTAGGATGTTGATCATTAAATCGGTTTATAAAAAAAACTATATTTATTACACGAGTACGTAAATTTATCAGTATTCAAAATATGTAAATTATGTATTCGTTTCGTTTTTAATTCTAATATCGATCGATAAAATCGAAATACCGAACTTCTTTTTCAGAGATTGTAAACAAAGTTGCTAAGAGTTGCTAAGAGTTGAGTCCTTAAGGTCAAATAAAGAAACAAACATTTATTTATATAAATAGGCTTGAGTAATTTAGTATAGTACTGTGATTTTGTTTATAGAGATCCAAATGACAATTAGTTCTACAACTTACAACTACAACCACACTTGCACCAATATTATGTATGTACGTTGTACTCCAAATGTAACCGTTTAGGACACTGGAGTGATCGAAGGCAACTTAACATTAAATTAAGTAATTTGTACACTTAACTACAGTTGGGAGATTCTTACTTATACCGCTTAAGATGTCTATAGAACTAGGAATTACAAGACATGAATTAAAGGAATTAAATAAGGCAAAAAATATAATTAAAATTGTTATATATTTCTTAACAAAAATATCTTATTTTTTTACGTAGAAACAACTTATTTTTTGTCAAGTTAAATATTTAAAATATAAACTGAATAAAATTACCGTTTCTTTCTTTTAATATTAATGTTAAAGTTTGTTTCTATAATTATGAAATCTCACCACTAACAAATTTCTATTTATTGTTACAACTTTACGTAAACTGATATATTCATTTTGATTCAATATGAACATAATTATCATAGTAGTACATGAATGTAGTACATGAGTTTCTGTAGCATTTTTACGAAAATTTCCAAATTAAAGGTACGAGTATTTTCACTTACAAACAACATCAACGTATAATTTTTGGATAACGTCTAAATTTTAAACAATACAAAGACCTTGATGTAACCAAAACAGATTATCATATTTTCTACCAGCTTTAAAGTCAGTTATAAACATGGTTCATAGGTATATAAATCAGATAGGTACACTTTGAACACAGTACTAGGAAAAATCGAAATATGTCTAAAACATAAGTTTTTTACAATTACGATTGCTCCTTATATTCCGAGAGGAAAGCCTTGACTGGCAGTGAGACAATTTTTACATATCTTTTTGATCAAAAAAAAATGACAATTCTAGTACATTCGTAAGTCTGTCCCAAGAGTCAATTTCAGGTGTACGTCGGCCCAAGGTTGGAGTGGGCCTCCGTTAACGACTTTCACTTCGCTTCAGGTGCCAATCGCTCGTTAATCAGTTGCCAATACCTAAGTAGGGTTAAGGGCTTTTGGATACATAGCAGGCATATTATGGCCTTTGCTTATATTCTAATTTAATTATAATCATATAATCGTGTTTTATATTAAGTACCTGGTTAAAACAATTAAGCAGGTTTTTAGAAATACATTTTACCATCAAGAATAAGAAACTCTATAAGGTAACATTAGAGAATAAACTTTTTACGTGGATTTAGAATCGGTACCATTCGGTAACTAATGTATTTTTAAGATAGTTGCAAGAAGTTATGATCTTTTGCAAGTTGAAAGACAGTCGTAAAATTGACCAGGCATGCATAAGGGCATATCTGTGTCCGTAGGATTTATCAACAATTTAGTCGATCTGGATGGAAATACATTTTGATAATGGGGTAAAGAAAAAACGTAAAGAATCAAACAGTTCTCTGAAATACTTACGCTGCTTATACCGTTACATGACTAAATATATTGCACATTATGCTACGAATAACGATAATATTATACTTACATTAATTTAATAAACATAAGTTATATGAAATTACTAACCTGAAATTTCCCTAGGTTACGTTATTACTTAAATTTCTGTACAAAAATTAACACAATAACAAAACAAAAACTTAAATCTAACCTAACCTAACCCTTTTTTTATTTATTTATTACAAGTTAATGCTTGACATCAACTCCACGTGATGGTAAGTGGTGATGATATCTAAGATGGTGGACGCATTAACTTAGTAAAAGCCTATTCACTCTCCTCTTAAAGACTCCCACGTCATAAGTAACCGGGAACACCGAAGCGGGAAAGCTATTCCAATCCTTCGCGATGCGTATAAAGAACGACGAAGCAAACCGTGTCGTTAACCTTACCTAAAAATATAAAACTTCCAATAGACGCTCAATATACGTTTACTCCACACGGCCATCATTTCAACTGTAAGTCTCAAAGCTCAGCTAGCTAAGCTCAACTACTTATAAAAGAAACAAAGCAGCTCACGGCCCATATAAGTGCAGCGGATGGTAAATTGCATCCGAGTGAGCTCAGCTGGATAATTTATTTATCGTTGTTCTAATTCACGCAAAATCGTGGCGCTCAAGTCGTTACTGCAGTGTACGCTAGCGACCTCTATACTGCTCTCGCTGTGGATTGGACTATTCGTATTTTACGGTATATTACATACAGTTAAATATAATACAAGTCTATTCTCCACGCATAGCACGTAATTTAAACTGTAAACATGAAATGTGATGCGTCATGTGATATTTTAAAGATTCTTTATCTATTCATTAGATTTTATAATACATTATCTTATATTGCATTCGGATATAAAATCTAACTAAAACATAAGTTACAAAAATGTATAGCTCATTTTCTTCATTCAGATTGTTTTATACGCCCTTCATCCACTAAAGTCTTCAAATATGTTTTATATTATATTATATTTTTAATTTAAATCATCGCTAAAAAGACGTGACGATGTGTGCATTTTTGTAATTTAATGGCATGGGATTAGGATAGGCCTAGGCCCAATAGGGAGAAATATTATACAAATTCTAATCTTAGTCGTCGATCCCGGTTGGTATGATAAATAACAGTCATCAAGCCATGTCGAAGGACTTTGGGTGGCTTAGAAACTTCGGACACTTGAGTTGGCCACTAACTCCTCCATCAATCGGCACTGGAGCAACATGGTGGAGCAAGCTTAAGACCTCCTTAATGATGACAAGAAACCCGTGCTTACTAGTGGGCCATTAATGGGTTTGTGGCGATCGCACTACACGTTACACCATGACGTCCTACCAGACCTGAATCACGTTATCGAAGTTTTCTACAACGCTTGCATACTCGTATATACAAGTTCCGAAAAATAGCTGGAGCTTGGCCGCTTTTCAGGCAGAAAACCTCATCTGACGGTCTCCCTTCGCAAAAGGTTGAAGTCAAGTCTTAAACGGCCTTATTACAAAACGTGGACTAGCTACAGTACCGGTTTAACCTTCTAATAGACCATGGACTAAACAAAAAAACTAAACCAAAATAAACCTTGACTTAAAGTATAGTAAAAGATAAGCCTATACTTGATAATCGTGGTTTAGACCTTATTTTGTAATAAGGCGGAAATAGTTTAAAAGATAAACACCAATTCAAAACGATCCAAGTGTACTAAAGGCTATTGTACAACACATCGCTCGTCATCTCACACCGAGCGCGAGTCTTCCGTCTTATCTATAAGAAATATATTGTACCCGCGCTATCAAACTGTTTATTCTTCTCTGCCTTTTTGTACAGATTATAAAATAAATGGAGAAAGCAATCGCCAGCCATTGTCCTTACGTTTGTCCCGTGAGAATGCATGTTAACCGCTCACGATTGCACCGTTTCTCAGACACTTCATAAGAGTCATAACACGAGAGCGCCGGATCAGTCGCGTTAGCGATCTCGTCTGCGTGTTAAAATTTGCGCAGTAATTTTCTTCAGGCGCACCAATTTTTTTTACAGATTAGATCAGTTAGGTTGTTTAATTTGGTTTTAAGTATAAATAACATTTATTTATTTATTCTTTAATCTATTCTATCCTAAAAATTTGGTTTTACAAAGGGACTTAATGCCTGTATATCATAGTAGTACGCATAACCCTTATTAATAGTAGGTATGTCAAATACTAAGTTTATTATTATTAATTACTTTTATTCTCTTTTGTCTCGTATTAAAAGTTTATTCCTTGAATTTCCCAGTATAAAAAGTTTACTAATGTTACTGTATAATCTAGTTTCATCTTTGTAAATGGTTCGAAATCATAATTATAAGTGGAGCAATTTCTCCAGCCATCAGAAATAACTAATGGCTCGATCGGTATCTCATTACAGCTATGAAACTATACATTAGTTTGCCAAGGCATACGGTCTACACAACATTACTCCTTAAAATAACTTTAAGGAATTGAAACAACTGCAAACTCTCAACATTGAACTTCTTTGTACTTCGCGAAGTTTTACTTAGCAGTTTTTAGCGGAATTTTCTCTTCTCTAGTTCGAACAAACCTTTAGACGATCAATTGTGTTTATTTATAAATAAATTTTAAGGATTATTGTAACTTTGCTTACAATCGTTCTATTTTATTAGATAACCCACGAGCCCAAATTGCCCACGAGCGAAAATTCTGAAATAGAAGAAAAGTCTGAAGAACGACAAAACGTTTATATACATGACCAAAACCAAATGCAACTCCAGCCTTAAAGTCCACCTCTTTTACACTGAAGCTCACAAACTCCAGCCCTTTTTACACTGAAAAACTCCATGTCATAGCGCTAAGGTAATACGTCAGAAGGGAGCGTATAATTTGTTAAAAGCAATAACAAAACCAAAATACCAAAAAAATCAATATACGCGTCAAATATACGCGTTATAATTTCATTGTTAGTATAGATAAAGTTTATAGCATAGCGTTCATAGCTCGCGTCGATTCTAAGCGATCGACGGAGTTAAGCAAATGCGGGCGAGGTAAGTACATGGATGAATGACCATTAGTGGCAACTTATCTTGAGCTTTATATGGCTTCAGAGGGCTCGTTCAGCGTCGGTCCTGGTTGTTATCGTGGATAGCTGTCGTTGAGTCTTTTGGGGACATTCAGGCGAGATAAAAACTGTCGACATTAGGGTTGCTAACCCAATACGCGCTGGAGCAGCGTGGTGGAGTATTTAAGCCTCTTCATTATTGCGATGAGACGCGTGTTCTGTAGTGAGAATTAATGGGTTAGACGCATAGTTAAAAAAAACTCTTATATGACAGTGAACTTATAAGCGAGTTATGAATGTTAAATTAAATAATTTTCGATGTATTGAGAAATCGGATCTCAAACGAAATCAATATCAGAGCAAACAAACAACTCGAACATGTAATCACACGCCGACCTATGAACTCCTAAACAACCTTAGATCAGCTTACATCGGGACGGAATGTAAACAGCGAGCCATCTCCTAAGGCGCCATCTATAATTTTCCAACAATGCTCTCAATGTGACCACTACAACATGACCTCTGCAAGTACGAGTCAAAACCCCTCAGTCATCTGTAAAACTAGCGATGAAGGACGGAGGGGCGGTTCAAGAAATACTGGTTTCGTAATACACGCTCGATCGATCTAGGATCGATCTGTGGATATTGCATATTTATCAACCTTTGACACGAGTAACTACTCGGAGGTAACATCTTCATGGAAGTGAAGAGGATATAAAGCAAACATGTTTAGAGGTGTTTGAACTTGCGCGTGCGTTCGATAGATCAGTCATTTGTGGAATCTTGAATGTAAGGAGATATTTCTAGATCTTTCCGTTTTCAATTGGCTTTATTGTTACATGGAAATATTGCAAACGATACGATATTTTTTGTGTCAATTTAATAGTTTTTTTTATGACAAATTAAATTATTATGTAAGATTAAATGTTCCATCCCTTATTAGTATAATTTTATTAATATTATAAAGGTGAAAGCGTGTTCGTTTGTCTGATTTTCATATCAAAATAGAGCCACTTATCGATGTGATTTTTCGTATGGAGATAGTTAAAGCACCAGAGGGTTGCGCCATAGGCTACTTTATACCTTTAAAGAATATCTTACTGTCATGAGGAAACAACCAAATCAGTCAAATAAGCGCTTTAGATGACATAATAATAGTATGACATTCTTAACTTGTAAGATTTCACATTGACACGACACGAGCGTTGAAAAAATTGTAAACTAAACTGTAACTGTAATTTACACTTAATATTTATGTACAAAGTTAAATACATCCTGAAACAAAGCGAAGGCGACTAACTAGTTATTTATAAATTCAGTAAGTTATTATAGTTTAACTAGGGCTCTAACAGATGGCGCTTATTTTTACTTTGATTAATACGAAGGAAATAAACTCACTTCGGAATACTTACAACATTTTTATTTATTAGAGTATCTATAAAATATACTGAAGACCAAGTCTACTGAGTCCGCTATATATGTTTTAAAATTCTGATTCGAATATACATACATTCATATAAGCCTAATTCCAGCAATAGTCACGATTCCCGTCCAATCTCACGTGTTAGAAACACATTACGAATTTGTGCCTGACGTTTTAGAAGCACGAAGCACTTAGCATTAATCAGGCCGACATGTGTGTTTCTCATACGTTCCAGAATCACGTTTTAAGCGGTCGCCGTATGACTCGAATAATTTACAAAAACGTTACAAATTAGCTAGATCGAAAAAATAAAGTAAAAAGTTGACTGACAAAAAATTCTAAATTCAAAATAAATTGTTACAGAGTAATATTAAAATATCTCAAAATCAATGTTTGTTTGTTTGTTTGTTTATAATCCTTTGTGGACTCTGAAATGAAAAAAGAGCATGATGCAACTTTGTTCAGACTCTGAAAAAGGTTTTGGCGCTGAAATTATATCGATCGGATACATGGTTGATGAGTTACAGTCGAAAATGAGAAATTTTTGCTGGATTTTGATAGATCGGACCAGATCTAACCTGTATATCCAACAGAACTTCATTGAACATAATTAAAACTATTGTGTCCTTAACTTCTTTAAATTTGTTTTTTAACATGCGTACCACCAAAACGTTACTATGCCGTCTAAATGCCTTCGATGACGTCATTTTATTGTGAAATAGAAAATAAAGTAGTATTGGCAAACTGACGTTCACTGCTAAATGACGTCATCGTAAATCTAACGCAATTCGGAGGACCGTTTTGTGCGACTGACTGACGTGTATGAAAGTGTATTTTTAATTATGGATTTTTGGATATTCAAATGATTTAACTGCAAAACGTTTTTAATTTGTGTAGGGGGATGTCTGTAAGAAATCTTTTATTTTGAATACTGTCAAACCAAAAAAAAAAACAATAAAAAAAACCCAATTGCGTTGCAAAACAACGGTAAGCTATTCATATTGTAAAATTAACCTCATAAATACAAAGCGTCTATGAAATGCAAAATTTACTAATCACCAATTGGTAAAGTGAGTTAACGTGACTGTAATCACGGTTACAAAAATGGTTCCCAGAGTTGTGATGTAAAACGGTTAATCGGCTGTGTAGTGGGATTGCGGCAAATTGGTCGTAGCGTCACGCGCGAATATCAAACAGGTTGGGTAATTTAGTGAAACGTCTGATTCGTTGTTTTATTAAAATGACAAATACAACCCTTATCTTAATATATATAAAATACGTATCACGGTCTTTATCCGCGATGGACTCCTAAACTACTTAACCGATTTTAATCAAATTTTGCGGACCGTGTGCAGTTTGATCCAACTTAAAAGATAGGATAGCTTACATCTCAATTTGTAGTAGGAATATTATTTTATTGCTAATTATTTGTTTATTATCTTACAAAGAATTAGTTCCATAAAGTTCTAACAGATGGCGGTGTAAGGTAATTAGTCTGCTAAGTTGAGTATTTAAACCTTAGTCACAGCACTGGAGCAGCGTGGTGGAGAATACTCTAGATCTCCTCAGTGATGAACAGACCCGTGCTCAGTAGTGGGCCAATAATGATTTGAAGAAAAAAAAATGAATCATCCTTCTATAGCCCTATTATAGGTAGGTCGGAACGTATCTGATATCCCTATATATCATAAGCATCGGTACTACAAATGTATTTTGACCGCAGTTCAATTTTAAATTTAAGACTTATATCAATATGTGATTTGAGGATTTAATAAATGTAGAAGACTAAATTCTTCGCTTACATTAACAGATGATACAAATAGTAATATTTACAAACATTTTAGTACGAAAAGGTCATAACGACAGCGTTAGTAATTATGACATTCTTAGAACCTCCCCTCCCGGGGGTGTATTAAGAGGTGGGTGCTGCATTTTTACAAATTGATACAAATTATTTGAGCGAACTCCCGCTTTGTTCCAACGATGCTTGTTACGACTGTAGAGCGGCATTTTATTATTTTTAAGCGCTTCACTCTCATTGGAAACAAAAAACGTTGCTATCTTAAATGTTTGCCAATTTACAAATATGTTAACAGATGGTGCTTTTGATTTTAAAATTACGCTTTCATTTAACCACTTAACTGTTGGAACACCGTGGCGCGGTTGATCAACTAGACAAAAATGTCATGGCACCGCTGGGCGGTTGATTGTAAATACAAAATTGACTGGGTCCATTGGTAAACCAGAAATATCTTTGTTTCTTTTACTACATAGGTTTTTATAGTCAGACGAAAAAGACGCAAATATTGACGGAAAAACATACAGTGCGTGGCAGTAGAAATATCTTTGTTTCTTTTACTACATCGGTTTTTAAAGCCAGACGATAAAGACGCAAATATTAATGGAAAAACATAGAGTGCGTGGCACTAAAATTAACAGAATTTACTCAGTTAATTTCATAGACTAGTATGTAGTTCATTGATTTGAAACGGCTGACGGTTAACGGTTTATGATGAACATATTTACTATTTTCAACTGTCAACTCAAATTAATTTGATGACTGTGCATTTTCAAATTTTAAATGGATTGTTGTTTAATTGGTGACCCGTATGGTGGCGAGAAGTCCACCAACAACAGCATAACCAAGAGTTAGTGACTTAGCTAAATCTTTTTTTCAATATGAAGTGATATAAGTCATCCATCATAAACATAATAATATGAATCTTTTGTTACTAATCATATAAGATTTGGAGTACACATAATTAATTGAAAATAAAAATTATAAATTGGTCCAAAGTATAAAACAAATATAACACATCAATGTTATCAGAAGTGATAATCAATTCGAATTATAATCAGTGGTAATCAAACTGAAAGTTCCTTTTTTAAAGTTGAAAAAGGAACGGTTGTTTGTCTCAGTATGCGACCGTCCTTTTACTCATTCCTTAGACGGAGTCCGAAACATCTTATTCGCGCCCTCATAAAAGTAACTGCTTTGGCTCGTTTTTATTTCTACCTCTGTACCTGTACGGCCACAGTATTTTAATAAACCATGTTTTGGTGCAAGCAAAATGCAACTTTAAAACCGTTCGCTAGAGCATATTTTCAATGGCGAACTTCGTAAAATCATGTCTTACCACTTGTATCTAGGACAGGACGATTCTGAAGGACAGGAGGAATTCCAATTACTTTATTATATTTTGTTGGGTATGTTTTTGAACAAGTATGTGATGGTCTATTTGTTGGTAGAGACTTTGACTCAACGTTTTGATACGAACCCAAAATTGTAACTGTTAATCTGACGTAATAGTATGGCATCATCTTGTGAAAGATGTGTTCATTCATCATTCGTCCATCATCATTCCATCTCTGCTCCCGGGACATTTATCATTAGCAACTTTGATTTAAGAATGTTAAGATATACTCGTATGTGATTAAATTTTAAATGAATTAGAAGAATACTAAGTAATACGCATGCATTGAAGCACAATTCTTGCACCAGAATTGATATGCATTATTTAGATTTAATTATTCCTTAAATATTATAAGTTTATGCTTGAACGATCCATATGGATCATTAAAATCATGTGCCTCCTACGTTTTAAGATACATTTTTTCCTATACCCTTCTTGTTTTCCACTATTCTCAGAACTATATTATCCACAGAATGGATCGTTGAGTCTACTGCCTAAGAGTTTTAGATAGGATGCAGTGTCCAGTGCTCCACGATATAATAAATAAGTGGCGTTCATTAAACAACTTGTACAATATCCGTTGACAAATGATAAAAACCAAAACTAATTCTAACCGTATTTCTTTTACCTTAGATAAAAAAAAATAACGCCACACACTCATAGACCCCCACTAGGATATCCTGTGTCGTGGGTGCCGTGGACAACACAGAAAATACAATAACACACACCCAGACCGAGAACAGAAACTCAAACTCATCATTGAAATTTCCGCCTCGCTGGGAATCGAACCCAGGACCCTTCGAACGGCGGTCCGGCGAGGTGACCATTACGCCACGCGGATCGTCATAAGTTAATGCTTGACGTCAATCTAACTGATGGTAAGTGGTGAAGATGTCTAAGACGGTAAACGCACTAACTTAGTAAAAGCCTATTCACTCTCCTCTTGAAGCCCCCTACATCTACCTACATAAGAGTATACATTTATACAAGTGTCCTACAAGGCGAAGTTCTTTCACCGTTTCTTTTCAATGTAGAAGCACCGCTTCAATGGTAGAATCAAAAAATGACGTGCTTAAGTGTATTGAGATAATACCTACGTAACCAAATAATTTTCAATTTGCATGTTACTGAAGCCTCACTTGATGGTAGACTCCACGTAAGAATTATATTACCACTATTTTATTCACTTATTAATATTATTATTGATATTGTCTTTCCGTCAATCCGCCTGCCTCTTGCTTGAGTCAGCCTATAATCAATCGTGTTTTGGGGACGTAAGAGTCAGGCTTACTGTTTTCTTTCTTAACTTTTGGTCGTCAATGCCTTAGTGATGCCTTAGTGTTTAACGTTCATGGACGACAGACATCTAGTCTGTACTATCTACTATTGCATGGTTTGTCGTCGTAGTTTACATTAAAAATCTCCTTCAATAAAGGTCAGTGGTATACGCGAACAATATCTGAATGATGTACTAAATAAAATTAAGAACATTAAATCAAAATAACTGACCCAAATCCAAGAAACCGTGGATATAAATAAGCGAGAGACCTCAAACGCAATTACGCCAACAAATCCAGTTAGTGCAAAAGAAATTTCAATACATCCGTAGAACGGATCCCGCGAATTACGGAGCGAAATTACAATATGACGACTCGTTAAGAAATCCGGATTAAAGAGTTGAAGAAAAAAAGAAATGTCGTCGTGGGTCCGAGCCGCAAAATTCTTAAACGCAGACCGAGGAAATGGGATGATTACTTCATCAAAACACACTTTAAACGTGTTACGTAAATCTAGTACCGCTCCTCCGAGCCCCCACTCACCCCTTTGGGGGGCAGGGAGTCACCCCAGAGGGGGGTAAGACGATATGGGCGAACGTGAGCGCCGTCAAGAAAACCTTGATTGCTTTTTTAATTAGTTTTTTTTCATTCCCCCTTTTCGCATCTCGCGATCGCGTAAGAAATATGTACAAATAGCGTTCTGTATGGACAGAATCGATTGATGAGTTTTATATAAAGTACAACGATTGTACATTTCAAATTCACACTTAATGTTCTATTTTTTATAGATGACGTCATGGCTTATTATAGCATATAGATATGTAAAAAATTAAGTTAATCTTGTTTAAGAAATACCTTTATTCTTTTTGGTGAAAGTAACTTAATCGATTTAAATTTCTTCCGTTAATTCTTTTTACAGTAGTACCGATATTCCAGTTCAGTTTTAATTATGGTTGTTGTCCATAAAAAATACCAATCCATACAAAATACTGTTGTTAATTCGATTTTCATAGCGAAATTAACCTATTTAAAAACGACCAAATTTCGTACTTAAATTTGGTTAAATTAAGATTTATATAATTGTCTCCAAACTAATATTTTGTATTATTTCCAAATGTTCTGTTAATTGATTGGTATTGATAAGAAGAAATACTGAACTTTAAAACAAAAACTGCAATTCATATACCAGATAAATTTCATTTAATCGCAAGTAGAAGTACGGTATTATTATCGCCAAATAATGTATCCAATTATTTTTCATTGAGTTGAGTGAATACATAAATTTCAAACAAGTATTCATATTTATTAAATATTTCGTTATATCATGGAGTAATAATTTGTTATTACGTAGCTACTGTTTCATTTACAGACACAAAATTAAGTATATTCTAACATCAATTTCAATCAAAAAGTAAATAAATAATAAAAAATAAAATAAATTATAAAATATAAATAAATGTTGTTAATTACTATTGTTACTCCATCAATCCGCATTGGAGCACCGTGGCGGAGTATGCTCTACCCTCTCTCTCTCTCCTCAAGAGAGACCCGTGCTCAGTAGTGGGCCATTAGTGGGTTGAAAGAAAAAAGAAAGATAAAAGAATTACTATTGTTAAATTTGTCAATACTGATTACAGCGTCACTCGTGTGCATAATGATTATCATGCCGAATCGTCGTTTGAAAGGTCCTGTGTTTGATTCTCCGCGGAACAAAAATTTAAATGAGTTTAAATTTTCTGTTCCTGGTCTGGGTGTGTGTCCTTAGTATGTTGTCCATAACATTCACGCCATAGAGAAGCACTGTACGGTTATGTTATTAGTATATTTATTTATTACTTTATCCCAAATTCGATAAGCATGATTATCGATATATAAAATAAATACCTTATTACTAAATTCCAAATGTTTTATAAATATAATTTTTAATTAGTACTGGTTCAGATTGTTTAACTTCTAATAGTGAAATGAACAGAAATATAATCAATTCATATCGTCGATATTAAAGAAAAAAGGTACTCACAGTTCGTGATATAAAAAAAGAAATTAATATTTTATGATGTAAGTATTTGTGTGTTCAATTGGTAAACGTTAGCGTTTAAGTGGATTTGTGATTAAAAATTATATAGTAAATATATTACCACGAGAATTAAACCATATACTATGAGTTCCTTGCTCGCCTTCGACCCATTAATGAACCACAGGGTAAGAGTCTCTCTTCATTGTTTAGGAGATTCAGAACCTTCTCCACTACGCAGCTCCAGTACAAATTAGTGGAGGGTAGTTACCAACCCAAGTATCAGAAAACTTTGTGCCGCCCAAACGTCTTCGATGTAACTTAAAGGCTTTTCTAGCTTTGATAGCAACCGGATACGATACATGAATACGATACATGAATACGATACATGAATACGATACAGGAAATACGATAAAGCCCTTTAAATCAAGATAAAAAAATAAATAGCAATCGGCACCTATGGCTTAACGTGCCCCCCGAAACACGGGAATATTCAATAAATGTTGTCACTTACGTATTCGTTGGTAATAAAATAACACATTTATAGTAATTTTAAAACTAAAACTATTAAAAACTGGTATGTACGATCGACTGGCCTTGGAATTTTACTGGAAATTGTAAAAATGCAATTTGTATTTGTTTGCGAATTGGAAATAACACTTGCGGTACTGATATAAATAATTGTGTGACAACTTTCACTCTGACACGTCTTTTCCAACACGTAACAAAAAAAAAACTGCCCTCGAATATTGTTATAAGTTAGTTTAAAAAAAAGTTAGAAGATAGTTTAAAAAAAGTCGCCGCAACGAAAGCAAAGATCTTTTTTATCCTACGGATTAACTCATACAGGACTCCTTACAATAAAAGAATTGAACGCAAAAGCACGTCTTCTTAATACAGGTATTCCGGACATATAAATTTGAGACATTTTTAAAATCTTCAAGTGTTTCTCACGATCTGTAAGATATTAATATTTTTATATTGCGCAATTTGAATCATGAAATGCAGTTTGAAACTGAGGCTATTAAAGTAAAATACAATAAGAAATAATTAAAAATATCTTGAACATTCGAACCCGCTTCAAACGAAACAACCAATACTAAAATCATTAAATAATATTGCAATTTATTTTCGTAGTTTTCATTTGTAGAAAGAAACTGTAGTTTATACATTAGCAAGTCTCAAATTTGATAGCTCATTGTGATGTAAATATTCGTATAACACACTTACATGCAAATTCCGATCACACACACATACACTCAGTTTTACGGAGCGTCCCTACTAATTTATACGTTCTTTCGCTTTCATTATAATTATTATTCTTGGCAATTTATTTTCGCACACGAGGGGGCAGGGTAGAATGGGGAGAGGGTGGCAACTTCTTACAAAATCCCGTTTTTCGGCAGAACTTAGCGCACCCTTTCTTGGACCTTTTTGTTTTTCATTACATTAACTTTTGAGTCGGGGTAATGTGTTGCGCGTGTGTGAGTGCAATTTACGCTTATAATGATTGTACGGTTTGTTTTGTTTGTGAATACAATTGTTTATTAATGTTTTTTTACTTTTTATTGTAGTACACATTTGAAATTTGATGAATTACAATACATCTAATATTATTTTATTTAAACACGTGAATACATTTTTAAGTTCAGTTGTTCATTAAATAGTAAATATTGATTAATTTTGTACAACAATAACGAAATGTCTGTGTGTAAAAAAAGGTTTAGTAACACGGTAAAACCACCGAAATCACTATCAAAATAAAATACAAAATGTTTAATATCTCAGGTTTAATGCTACAGTTGCAAGTACTTCTTTCTTTTGAACTTTTTTCAAGTTCACCTGTCGCGACTCACGATATTTTCGATGCACACCACATCTAATATCCCGACTCTAAAATTTTACTCAGAACTTTAAAGTACACAATTTACAGCGCTCCTAAAACGTCCACATGCATAGCGACGACGGAGAACTTCCACAAAACAAAAGCGATTACGACAGACTTCGACTACTCGAAAACAAAACGCAATTTTCTCTTAAGAAAATGAGGGAACTCTTTCTCCCCATTGAAAAATCATCAACACCCACCGCGTATGTACCCGCCACCGACCACCCTTTAGGGGGAAGATCTACGCCGCCGACTTGCGTACGCTTTAATTAAAAATAAAACATAAGAACGATGTAACTGGATGAGCCGAGGAGCGAAGGAAAAATGAAAGAGAAAGCCGTCCACCCCCTCCTTTGGAATGGGTGCCTCTAGGGGGGAGTGGTAACCGCGTAGAAGTCAGTTGCGGAGAGACCGCCGGGGGGAACGGACCTCCCTCGCATGCTGCTGTGT
>DWJN01001468.1:0-17879 GCA_018248895.1 Carystus phorcus
TACGGAACACTAGAGATAGTAAATGACATAAAACAGTTAACGTTATCGCGTTTGACATCTAATATAACACGTAACGTCATTATTGAATGCGTCACGTGTGACACGGATGTCACTTGACACGAACTTCGAAAACGCGATACCGGTTCCCTGTTCAACTTCGATATCGTGTACGTATAATATAATGTGTCTCCTACCACTTCGTGTACATGTGAACGCTTAGGTACAAGAAATTTGTAAATTTTCCAACTGTTATTAATTACTGCTAAACTTATCAAAACATATATAAACAATAAACAAAATATACTCCCAAACATGAATACAAGGCATGAAAAGGTCATTGAAATAGAATGGATAGCAGGACTATAGATACATGTGTCAGAAAGAATCTAGAAAAAGAAACGGGAGGACGATGACGCAAAATGAAAATGGGAAAGCTCGTTAAGGCCACGATTTACCAAAAGTTGTAAGCACTGCGAGAAGTTACCATCTGTGTATGTGCGTAGTATAACATTATGAATAACTTATAATAAATTATGTTATCTGTATATTAAATAACTAAATATTTTCTGACTGTCATCATTTCTACGGTTTAGATGTATTATAAAATTAAGTACAATATGTTAAAAAAAAGAAACAGTTCCAGTTTATTTGGCGTCTAACGACCCGTTTAACTTCTTAACCACTACCCAGCACGGATCTTCCCTCTTGAATGAAAAGGCCTGGACTTCACCTCACGACGCTGTTGCAATGCGGATTAGTGGAGGGTTTAAGACCCAAACTAGGTGTCAAAATTTTTTATGCCAACGTCATCTAAGTATAACACATGCCTTCCAAAGTATAGAAGAAACATTTAGCTACTAGTGCTCACCCATCTACCTACTGACCGTGGCCAGTTACTAAACTCCATCGACAACTTACAATCAACGCAAGACCGGGCTATGTGCTAACTTAACTAATTAACGATTATTATATTACATCTTTTTCATAGTCGGTGTATTATTTTTCATTAAATTGTACTCAAATCATTATACATCTGTGTAGGCAACCCAGCAAATATTTCGATATTTTAGCAACAATTTTATTATTTATCACTTCTCCCGTTTCACATTAGCGTTCAAACGGTTCAAGTTGTGCATTTTAAGTCAAGAAAATATAAATCCTTCACAACCTACGTCAAGGCATTTCAATTACCGATCTTCAAACATCCTGCTAAACAACAGATAAAGTCCACTCTAGAAGAACCCAACACATCTGCTCGGACAGCAGCTAAATACTGGATTGACTATTTTCAAATTAAACATAATAACAAATTTTACGGCGTCAATATATCTCTTAGGAAACGTATAAAAAACCACTCTAATATAAAATATAAATGCAAGAATTCTCACAGCAATTTCTGCAGACCTTTATAAAACTTCCAAAGAATTAGATCACGATTTTATACGTTGTGGTTATGACTCCGTCGCCATGTGGACTCGACAGTAACACAGAGTAGATAATGGCGCAGCACACCAGTCTAACAAATCATTTCATATTGTAGTAACATTTAGAGAATTCTAGACAGTTCAATCTTGCGAGGCTGATGTAGGGATCCTAACCACACCATTTTTCAGTACATTAAACTTTTGAACAAAAATAGATCCATCATAGATCTATTAAAAAGGAAATGTGAATGGTTGAATTTTGATATGTGAAATATAAAACTGTATACCCCAAAGTTCTATGACTTTCTCGAATGTTTACAAAATCCACATATTGGTGACCCCACAATGAGGACCATACAATTCTTATTTATTTACTTAGCTTTACCATCTATCGCTACATAAGTAAAAAAAACTTTGGATTATGATAACATTTTGATAATTAACGACAACTCACTAATGACGTAAAGTAATATGCAGACGACGTCCGCCTCTATTCCGATATCAAAGGCACTGTGGGTTCTTAGATTGTGATAGAAATACGTAACGATACGTCATCTACATTCACCCACAACCGCTCATACACGTACGACGCCCCTATACATATCACATGGAAATGAATTACACAACTATGATGAATAATGAACACCCTCTGAATACAAACGGCATATAAATGTAAATTGTCAGAGAAAAATTAAAATGCCTCAGTGAACGAGTCACGAAAAGAGTACGACCACGCGTTATCTTGCCGCCATTTTATAATATTAACACCCGAATAAACACAACTGGACTAATGCTATTATACACGAGAGCTTTCTATTTGACGGTGTACGCGACATTGGACTTTCCCAATTACTCACATACAAAGTATTAGGTAACAAACGAAAGTGTACTTCAACTGTATCACCCAATTTTATTTCAATCAACATGTTAAAAATACATTTTATTTTATATACATAGATTTGAGTACTTTATATATTGGATTTCAATCAGATAATAATTTGTATGTTCCATTTGCTGCAGTCCAAATATTTGACTTCAATTCTGAATATTATGACAGCTAGGTATGTGTGATCCTTTTTATTTCCCGAATTATTCTAAGTTGTGATAACGACTTAGAAGTCTTCTCTGAAAATAGAAAAAACTCATACATGCAGTAGCATTAAGATTATTCTATTATAGGCAGCATGAATATATACAAATGACAAATGCGACAAGATCACACTATACCTACGCCACGCCAGACCTGAATCACGCTATCCAAGTTTTCTACAAGTGTTGCCCGTAATATACTCGTATGTTCTGAAAATCGACAATCGATCGGCTGCTCCATAGACACAACTTCTCAACTGGCGGGATATCTCCTATTGCTAAAACAATCTATAAACTTCACGAAAGTGAGTCAGTGCTGAACTTTTAAAAAGACGCCAAATGAAAGGATATCATAAAAGATTAAACAAAAATGCTTCAGGAAATTAGTATTCCAGCTTGTCAGCAATCCGGTCAAACACTCCACGGTCATTGTTATGTAAATTAAACATGCACATAAAATGAATGGTAAAAAATGTAGCATCATTTGGCATTGTTATAAATTTCTTTCAAGACTAAAAAATATTTAATAACGTAATAAATTCCACGTACAATATTTCTAGAATTTTTGACCTTTTATGCGTTTGTTCCCGCTCATCTTAGAAGTGCCTTATTTTGATGCCGTTATCATCAACGCATTATGGTAATGTTTAGGTAACGTTTAGTGTCTTTTAAATCAAGAGATTTATAACAATTATAATATAAATAATGCCATCCGAACCTTTTTTCGAGTGGGTACTAAGACATAGGATCCCTGAAGCGAAGCGAGGTCGGTAACTAATACAGAATATAATAGCTGTCATTATTTGTCGGTCCGGGGGTATTATTTCAATGACAACCTAATTGGAAAAGTAATATGAAGTAATAGAAATAATGAAGACGATTCATGATAAATGGTAGCATGCCTTTGACGATAATTTTATTATAAAATGCGCTACTAGATGCAAAATAATGGGTCGCAATTTATATTGTACTAATGTGGCTCATTTAATCACTTTGCCCTAAACCCATTACAAGAACACTATTATAGGGCTCCTCGTAATTAATGGCGTGTAGAACGTACTTCCACCACGATGCTCCAGTGTGAATTGAATCCACCAATATAGTGGATTAATTAGTGGCTGCATGTTGTATTCATACGGAAGATATGAATGAATGTATTGTCACCCAAAATGTTCCATATTTCTATAGATACTATTTAATGAATGGCATGTTACCAATTCCATTTGGTTATGATTAAATTTTTATTTACAAATAAGTGGACCTTCAAGTCATTACCTGACTGTTTGTATGAATTACACGTTGATATTACACGTTAAATTCCCAGCGGGACAGGAAATTTCATACTACTAATGACTAATCCCGCAACAGGGTTCCCTGCGTCGTATGTGACACACACACTCGTATATATAGAAAAAACATTCAAAACTAAGACACGAAAACAAACGCAAACAGGGAGGCTATAACATGACTTTAATCTATTAATGGCCCTACAGAGGGCGGGTTTCTCTTTATGCCGAGGAATTCTAAGCGTCGAAAAAATGCTCCGAAGCACAGGAGCGCTCCAGAAATGTTCGCCACTAGCGGTCACCAATCGAGCTGGCGACCGCGTCTAATGTAGGTTATCTCGACCGATAGGTTAGACTGCTGGCGAACCGGCAAAATATAAAATAAAACGTCAATGTAAAAGCTCTAAATAGCATAGTACATTAAAAAAACTCGAGTTTCTATCAAAAACAATCTTTCAAAGAACCACCGTTCAGTGTACTACTATTGATATTTGATAGAAACTATCGGCACAAAACTCATTATCGGGAGCAGCTCTTACACAATTCCAACACAAAATATTGTGTCCGTACTTGTTGTACAGCAACAATAGGATACTAGAAGCTGAAACGTGTATTCGAGTAAAACGTACAATGGAAACAGCAACACCCGGTCGCCGGACACCGTTCTTGCTTTAGTTGTGTTTATTGTTCAGACTTTAAACTAGTTACGTAATATTCGCAACCATGTTTGGAGAATATTCACGTTTATTACTATTCATGTTACAGTAGTATTCGGGATGCATATATGCACTTAGCACCGTAGTTGGCATCGATTTGAAGCGATCGACCGAGTTAAACAACATCGGGTGTGGTTTTGGTACATGGATGATCTCTAGATGTCGCTTCCCTAACTCGGAGGGCGCACTAAGCCGTCGGTTCCAGTTGTTATCGTTGCATGACATCCTTTAGCAATTTGGGAAGTCGTCGGACGCCAAACTTTCAGAACTCAAGTTGGTTACAAATCCCTGCACTATTCACAACGGAATAATCTAATTATTATTTACAACTGAACAAAATGCAAAACTAGAGAAATTATCTGAAATAAACAACAATTCATTTTTTGTTCATGATCACTCAGTATTGCTTCTTTTAGTTCACATGGCAGGCCCCAAAAGGAATACTAACTTCACACGTTCAAGGCTGAAACATTTTTGGCACCATATCCGAAAATCTAATTCACATCACATTTGCAAAATTAAGATAAGCCCAATATTCGATACACTATTGATATTTTAAAAGCTCACTATAAAAAAACTTTAGGTCTAAAAAGCTCACTTAAAAAGTTTGTATCTCAATTATGTATGTCAACGTCCTGTAAGTTACCGAGAGCAGGGCTGAAGCAACACTTTTTTCAAGGGACTTTATAGATTTAACCTACTCAGTTAATATAAGGGGCCATCTAAAAGCGTCTTGTCAGCACGGCGAGATGATTAACTTCGTGAATAGAACGGATAAGATGAGTTTGTAATAAACGACGTCGACAGGATTTTCACATCACGTAAATTATTTTCACATCATTGACGCGTAATATCACAGCACCATATAGACTTGTAAGAGTTTTATTTATCGAAGCTCTATCGACCGCAATCTCATTAAAGAGGGATGCAAAAGGAGAAGTTTTAGAATACCATTCCTATAAATACATAGCATTACCTACATAGACAATCAGAAGATATTATGAATTATCATCATATCTATCTTGACAATGATTATGAGCTTCATACATATAAATCAACGTTACGTTGTGAGGGTTGTGAGGAAAAGTTCATATAAGGATTACTTATTTGATAAATACGTGAACGGCGTTCAACATTAATTTTGTCACATACTTAATATAATAGGTACTGTAATCATAATATTTTATTATAATCCGAATTTGCATAATTTATATGGCGTCAAACGTCAAAATGTTAAACCGATTCTCTATTTTTATTTCCACAAATATGCGATAATGTATGTATATACAACATGACCTATAACGATTCATAATAATTTTATTAATTACTTTTGTATTATAATGTTATTTTTGGGTCGTTAAAATATATTGAGATGATGATTGTTAAAAGAAAATTGTTTAAAACGATGCTTAATGACTGTATATAGTGTTAAATGTCTATAATAAAAGTTATAAATACCAGGAAAACCGTAAAAAAGTTTTTAAAAATTCGCTTCATATTTCGCACCAAAACTGTTACATCACCTATTCTATTATTCTATTTACACTACAAAAGGAAACTGGTAACTTTGACAACTGTCAGTTATGACGATCTAATATCACGCTATTTAAATGTGGAACAATCTTTGGTTCACCAATGGAACGCTACACGGAACATGAAAGATGCTACAGGTGGCGCGAGACGCCATTTTATTGTGCTGTACATTCGAAGCGCTTATATCCGGACGGGTGATATCAAATAGATACTAATAATCGACTGAAGCTTCGCTTCGGAAAACCTCAGTTTTTATCCGCACCCGAATATTTGATTTTCGTTTTTTATCAAGCTTTAAAAAATTATTTAATCTGAAAATGAACGATTATGCATAAAATTATATTATAACTTGTTAATTATTGCAATTTGTTTATTCTGTTTCAAACCCTTCATATGATAAGCATGATTCGAACAATGATTTTAATTGATTGAGTTTTATCGTTAAAAAGTACTGGAAACAACCAACTGTAGTTTGCAAATCTTGAGTTATCTTTTTGCAACATTATCGTTTATATTATTACGTATTTAATAGTTTTCTTTTGATGTAGGTAGGTATAAGTTAGCATTTTTTAACCCGACTATAGCTAAATGAGGGTTACTTCTTACATTCTTCAGAACCGTAATATTTTCCGCATCTACCTTTACTCCTTTTATTAATAAGACTCTAAAAGCTTTCACTTTAAAGGCTGTAAATAACAATAAAACAAGATAAGAAACAGAAGCTTACAACTCAGTTTAATACTAAGAACAATATAAAACTTTTAGCGAAGTTTCCGGTAGGAAATGATAAGATTTGGGCGGAGATGATTACATCCGAGAAACAAACAATAGTAATTACTTCACCGATAACGTATCAACCGAAATTTTTCGATTTTTCTTTTTCATTTATATAACACTGGAGCTAGATTTTACCCCAAAAAGTAATAAATGTAATCCTACAAATATTCTTATTTTTTTTTTAGATTACTTAACCTTATCTATATTTTTAATAGGAATTGGATAAAGTTAGGCACACTAATACTTTATTATAACCTGGTTTCATTAATGGCAGACTTTTGATCACGGACAATAATTTTAAATAAATATTAATAATTTAAAAATAATTTAGCATAGAAGTTCCATTAAGAACCGCTCCGTTCCGTTAAATGAAGTACTTGTATTTACTGTTCTAATCTACAAATTTTTTCTCAGTACACAATTCTGCAGATCATATAAAAGTCGTCACTGGCAAAGCAAAAGCTGGTCAATGATATTTTTAAATTTATAATCACACGCCTCTGTTATAACATACATTGTTACTAACATTTTTTGAATATCGACAAACAGGACAGCTTCGGCTCATTACAAGGCATGACTCGTACTTTTCGTTGGTTTGAAGAGGCTTATAGACTCTTACCACACTGATCTAGTGCGGATTAGAGTTGGCGGCCAACTACGGAAAATCCGAAGTTCTTTCCTGTCTCAAGCCTTATAAGCTATCTCGAGACGACAACCACTAACACTCAATTATATGTTGTTAGTTATTCATCAATTTACTTGAAATGAGCAGGTTTGGTTAACACAAGTTACGTAATTAAATTTGGAAAGGAACTTAGTGAATTTGTGTACACTCATCGAAATTAGAAGCAAACCGAAATTTGTTTACGCACTGGAATTCGCGCAATATAAATTCGAGGCATGATTAAGGGTGCCCAAATTTAATTACCCAGCGTTAAGCTCCTGTTCATTATGTGTTGGCGAGGTGTCAGTTTAACTAATTCCACGTACCAGGCACGTTAGGCAGGCGTGCCAAGTTGTGTAAGACAAAATAGTTGAAGGACAGGATTACAATGTACATGAGGCTTCTTGTACAGGCAATTTACCTTTATCGATTACTAGTGGAGCCGGCGAAGTTCGTATAACCTTGGAACATTTGTCTCGTTTTTGTAATATTTCTCATCAATAGTCACCTTCTAATAGTCGGTATGTTACATGGCCTAGCCTTCTTCAGTAAATGAACTATCCAACACAAAAAGAATTTCTCAATTCAAACCAATCAGTAGTTTTTGAGATTAGAGCGTTCAACGAATCAAAATCTTGAGCTTTATATCAGTATAGATTGATGTATTACGATATTCCATTACTCAGTTCGCGCAACTTTGAATTGTTCTATGTTGGACCCACGTTTAGTCTATAAAAACAAGGATTTATTTACCTCACTGAAGAATTCATCCATGAAGCCGCCTTCAACGGCGACGTTGACATCGTCAGGCCCAACGTCATCGTCGTCGCTTTGCGCCTGAAAATAAATATGAAACATTAAAACAATAAACTAAACTAAAACTAAAATTGACTGCAGCAAACAACTTTTATAAAATAACTAACGAGAAGTTTATGTCACTGTTCTAAAAAATGAAGGTTAAAAAAACTAAAGCACACTTTTAAGAGTTAATTGTGTAAAAAATATCTTCACATAAGAAAAATATTTGATCGAATTATTGCATTGTCATCGGTCTTTGACAAATGTGCAAAGTTGAAATTAAAAGCGCGTTAAAATAATTACTATATCTCACCTAAAATTATTATATAGCAACATTATGTATCTCAGTTTACGTGCGTCACGGTCTCAGAACGTAGCTACATGTCAGTGATAAATGTGTTGCTGACGATTGTTACCAAACAGAAAATCGTTTCCTACAATAATGTTTCTGGTCGCCCCTACTTAAAATGTGTGTAACGAAACGCCATAAAAAAGCTGTTAACAATTCTCTCCATTACGGCCCTTCCAGCGCGGAACGAAGAGTGAAAGTAACGAGACGCCTCGAAAATGGCAAACGGTTATTTTAGTTTCTCGTCATACAGTCGGCTCCCTCTCGGAAGGAGCACGTAAGGCGAAATTGAATCCACTTAGATGAAGAGCGCTACCCATTATTCAATATATATGGGTGATCCCCACAAAGGCCTATTCTAGAGGGCGGATATAGTGGAACATGCCCCAAAGGGTTACCTAATTGATAACGTCTACGACTCCCATGCATAATTTATAACAAAATGTTATATCCGTTTCAAATTCCAAGATTTGAGGCGGATAAAATAAATATTACCACGCTCAATTCCCCTTGTAACTCTGTACGTACATAGGATGGACTAAGCAAATAAAGTAAACTAGTTCTGTTGTGAAAGACGCAGCCTCGAGCAAATTGCTTTGAGAACTTGTGTTTTGCTAATACGGTTGTGAGTTCCGAGCGAGTCATTTTGGGCCTGGCTAGTGGTAGTCTATGTATGCCTGATTTCAACTACTAGTTCAATTGGTAATTCAAGGGTTAACTAACACGAGGTACCTACTACAAAAAAACTCTAAGCTTACACAGCAAAAGTACGTGGATAAGAATAAATAAAAAGAAATAATGATATTGATATGTTCACTATAAGATGCTGTTAGGTTAGCTAATTACGAAGTAACTAAAGGTCCCTTAAGTAGGGACTGAATAAGTTAACCTACTTGGTATCACATGGATTTCACAGCGTTTTAATGAAGTATGAGACTTGGTTTTTTCTCCAAGTATGTTTTTGATCACATTCATTTATTCTTAACATTATTCTTCACAGTAACTCAGACAGAAAAGAGAGAGTAAAACTTTTAAGGCTAAGATAAAACTATACGCAGGGCTTCTTTATTATGACAAAGGTGAGTACTAAAAAAATGTTTCAGAAAAGCCGTTTGGCGATATATTGCCGATAGAAAATCCTGAATATATGAGTTGCACATAAAAATATAAGGAGCGCTGTATAACATAATTGATGGTTCAACGTTGAAGCTTTCTACGTTCCTTCATTTATATTCACGTTCTGATGTTTCCGTGCGAATACCTTATATGCTACGTGCTACATAGTTCCATGGTACTTAACCTTGTGTTTATGAGTAAACGTGTGTTTGGAGAATCTTGGCAATCAGCGTATTAGACGACCGTAAAACACAAGAGACGGCGTGCACTGCAGCAGGAGCCTTTGTTTCGGGGTCTGATGGAAACTGGGTCACGGACGACGGCACGACGGCGCGCGACGGTCGAGCCGCGCCGCGATAATGCGTCGAACCATTACTCCAGCCTCGGGGGAGCGCTCCGACATGCTAACTTAATTTATTAGTCTCGTATTCGAAACACTTTTCGCCAAGTTAAGATGACGCAGCAAATTAAAAAATAGAAAAGCTCACTTCCGCACGATTCAGCCCATGTGAAACATATTTATAAAAGGTTCGATCCGGAAAAACTTTTGTAGTTATATAATCAATAAAAGTATTTGTAATTATATTGTAATTAAAGAAGGAAATCCCAAAATCGTTTATTGCAATACCACTTCGATATACTGTAAAGCATTTAGGTAACAATCTAAATTTACGTTAAGGTAATCTGACGTAAACCCGAACGTCGTACGAAACGTTCCGCATGATTAAGAATGAACTAACTGTATCTCTATCGAACAGACAACCGCAATATCCAGATAGAATCGACAGCCCTCACTCGAACAAATAGATTACGTACTAGTCGAATATTCACTGAGGGGACGATACGGATCATAGTTCGACGGCATGAATACTTAACGCTCCTCTCCGGCCGTAGAACGACCTGGCGACCCTCCGGTACCACAAATTGTCATCGACCGTCTGCAACATGCGTTACACGTTACACGAGAACACCGCAAGCTTTTAATTAATATGCCATGATAAAATTTCACACGATAACAGTGTTTCCTCGCCTAGAACATTGACGACTATATCACACAGAAGCAGAATAAATGTGTGCGTGTGGGAAGGCACACGCGTGTCTGTGTGCGCACGTGTATTATGTGTACGCGTATAAAAACATTGTCTAACACATGTATAAACTATTCTCACGCTACACCCGTTGCTTGGTGCGAATGAGTTTTGGGCTTTGGCTATATATCGTTGTTGGCCTACTGTATATAGTTTGTTACGGTGTGATCATAACATAATACTCGTAAAACACCCAACTAATGGTTCATATTGCTGATAGTAAACAAGAATGTTATTCCGATAAAATCTTATTTCACGTAAAAACAACAACGAAATGTATAACAACATTACGTACCATTTTAGGACGACCAAGGAAACCAATGAATTTAAAACAGTAACGTAATTGCTTATTGAAAATTTGGTAAACTTACATTAGTCAGCAAAAATCACAAACAACAAATTTATTACCTAATTTATTACCTAATTAAACTAAAATGAAATAATGTATTTGTCTTATATTTTTTATGTAATTAACCGACCAACAAGCAGACGAGGTACAAGTGGTCACTGCCATTGATATCACCACCAAAGGAATCACAGATGCGCTGCCAGCTAAAGTAGAAGAAAGAAAGTACAGCCTCTGAAGCTCCCAGGCCGAATACAACTTTTGATAGTTGGATCAAGGGGACTCTAAGAAACAGACATTATCTTTTCCATACCGTTGCTACCAAACCAACGAACAACAAATTCTACGATGCCCCTCCCCTATATTATATTGCAGACTAGCTGTGTAGGTACATAATTATGTTCAAAACAATTTTTAAAATTGACAAATTTGGTAAATACGAGTACTTAAGTCTCGCGACAAGATTTTATATTATATAAATTGTGTAGTGATGTTATAATATATTGATAGTAAACGTTTTAAAGGAAAAGGTTATTTTATTATTTTTAAGACAAATAAAAGCTTGCTGTAAAAATGATTTTTACTTTTAATTTATTTATGTTGCAAACAGACACTCCAATTTTATTTATTTGTATAGATCTGAAAGGTTGTGATATTGTGTACGGTAAAGTTACTCTCTTAGTAAATGTTACTTTAATAATTAGGTTCTAAGTACGAGAGTTAAGTACTTTCGTACTCGTGACCTCCTTAACTCGGCAGCAAATGTACTTATTATTTTATTTTCGCGCGAAATGTAGATTTTAGACATTTTGCCGGAATCTCATTCAGATTATAAAAATATTTATGATTGTAATATTCCCTGTAGAAGCTCCTCAGATGATCAGTGGGAGAAAATCTGCTTACTTCTTATAAGACTGATATATTATGTAGTATCTTTTTCATAACTTCACTATGGCTCTTATTTTATACGTGCATTTATTACATTAAAACCATGTGTATCTATTTCAATAATATTTAGTAGATTATTTAAATATTTATCCAACAAAATCTTAATTAAGTATAGTATTTATAACAATATTTTATTTAAATAATTTTAAATATTAAGTACATGTAAATTCATTATAAATATAAATTATTTATAATAATTATATTTTGCTCATCTTTTCAATAATGATTATAATTCAATAATGACCATGGGAAAAAACTCGTTTACCCGTAAATTTTACTTATTACTTAACAAAAGTCATTTGACCAACATGGGTACTCAACAAAGTTATCGAAGCCATCACCTAGTACAAATTAGTACCTGGTAGGTATTTACCTGCGTATAATTTTGAAATTTACCAACCTCCCAAATGCCTTTCTACTTTCAGAAACACGTGTAACCCCGAACGCCCAGTACTATTAACCCTATCTTTCTCAGTTGACTGAATATATGTAGCATTTCGTTATCCTATGAGCCTGTGAATATTTCTCGTTCTACAATAACGACGAGTTGTATTTAAGCGTACAAACGTATTGGAATAAAAATCGTATTAATTTTACACCAATACAATATGCAAAAACATTCCATTACAATAATCTATAACTCACATCATTAAAAGCGAATCTATGTATTTTTGCGGATGTCACCTCCCTTTGTATCACATGTACACGGAGACACGATAAAATATCACACAACGACGATGGCTGGTGCAAATTTAAACGAAAATAAATAGCTTTGCTCGGACGACTTTTGTGGTTGAAATGAACTGTTTGTCGCGCTACAAACATTATGTGATATCGCTGTCACAAGTGACAACAAACACTATACGTAGCAAATAATGGAAAAGACATAAATAGCACGTTATAAATTTAAGCAATATATCGTTAGTAACTCTAGCTAAATGTGCTATTTTTCTCCTTCCTACATAAGACTCGTGATCAGTAGTGGCAATTAATGCATTGAAGACAAAACAGACATCCATCTTTTGCTATGCTTTGGTAATTTTATTGTTGACCTATAATCCATCCACCCACTGCAAGACCTAGGCAGTTGAGGTATATATTTTTCATAACTAACGTGGTACGCGAAAACAAACGACAACACGCGGTGCAAACCGCAGTATAATTAACGCTTTCTAACCTAATCGGCTCATGACATGTTAAATATACTGTGGTTTAGCCTAGATTGTCACTGACAGTGGCGCCACCATCCAAAATTGTGGCTATATTATTTCATGACTATAAATAGCGCAGTGGAGGTGTATACGTAATAACAACGTAATTTTTTGCTTTTTAATGGATTTATGTATTTATGTTTCAAATGTCACATCGATAGGTAATATAGTCCAAAATATATGAGATTTTTTTTATACAAGTAATACTTTAAAAATTACATATTTTTTTAATTCATAGGACGCTTCAAAACACCTTTTACCTCACATGTAATCTATACACACTACACGGGTAAACCGAAAAGTTTGACAACTGTCAAATATTAGAGCGGACAATCATAGACTAAATACGAGCCACGAGATGAACAAACGTCGTCTTTGCTATTCGTTTTTATGTACCTTGGGTGTAATTTGATTATATTTTGATAATGGAATATATCTAAAATAAAAAAAAATATTGCTATTGATTTCAAAAAATATTATAATTCATATTCTACCAATTCGCATTAAAGATATGTATTTTTGTTAATAAATACAACATCACGCTTGAATAAATTAAATGGACGAAAACCCATAGCCGGTGGTAATTCTATAGGTGTAGAAAAAATTACAACAAGATATGCAAATAGAAATAATTGAAAAGCAAAATATTTCGGAACATTGTTCATGGTAATATTGTTCTTCGTCTTAACTCATGTAAAAAGCTTTAATTCAGCTTTCGAATGACGTACTGTGGCATAGTACGGCTTTATATACGCGAGATTAACCGTGGACAAAAAATTGTAGGAGCATTTCTGCCACACATTTTTTTGTTATAAATTTTTTTCAGAACATTATCTTTTTTAACTATAACCAGTTAACTCAATTTTATTTCAGTTCCAATACTAGCAATCCTGTATATCAGTCACCCGTCAATTAATAGTGAAAAAACATTTCGATAATTCTCATAAGTTTGTACATACGAGATGAGTGACATGCCAAGCTGACGTCAGAATGGCGGGTCACCTTTAAGTGGTTGATTTTGAAAAATACGCATGTAGCTAATATTTTAGGTTAGGTAGCAAATAGATAGAAATTTTCTAAATCTACATCAACGTTAAATATGAGTAGTGACCCGCAATTCTGACGCACACAATTTAAATAGTCTCATCTAAAAATTGGGTGGGTACTTAAGCAAAGGTCACTTCCCCTTAAGTCAGTCAAGAAACTAAACGAGTGTAATAATAGTAACATAGAAAGTTAAAGCTGCAATCGCTTCAATGGCCAATCCCAGTCGTATAATTCAGTCGGGTCGGAGATCAAAGCGCGACCGCTCGCCGGCGACAATCAACACAAATCGAATTAACAAGGACGTTATGAGAGCCCCAATTACTGCGGTTGGCGCTGCGTGTAACATGAAAACCGCTTATCGCCGTATACAATTAAATATACACATACAAAAATATCCCATCTATTATTACACTCACATAATTAGTTCTCTGTTTTCATATCATTTACTAGCAACTAATTAGAATAAAATTTCATTTAGGGTTTAACTTCGGAATATCCAATGTAACGAGTTAAAATAATAGATAATGCTCTTATGAAAACCTAATTACATGACTATTATGTCTACCATAATTCCTATATCGATTCCCTATAGTATATATACTGTTCATTATTTTGTTACAACCGAGCTTTTAAAACCAAGTTCGGTTTTGCCAGCCATCTCAGAGCGCATGCCAGACTCTAGCAGCGGAAGAACACAACAACATAATATCGATAGATGAGTTTGAATGATTCCTTGCGCACTTATAAATCACATATCTAATTCAAAATGAATTAACTCGTCTGTTAATATTCTTGAGTTGACTTCAAGCTGTATGATTACTTCCATATGATTATTTAACTTTAGTAAGGTTGAGGTGACATTCAGTGGTTTTTGATCATGTAAACGCTTCATATATAAAAACATACTATGCCATTTTATAAGTCCAGTATGTACACAATAATTTTGCTCATACTTTTATACATGTCAACGCCTTTATTAACCCAACAGCATAGTTCAACAACCTATTCGTCCTGTAATGGCATTTATTGACTAATCTGCTAATTTAATCGAGACCCCGCACGTAATCTTTGTACGTACAGTTGTATACTGTTAACAAAGTAAGGATTCCTTGCACTTTATAAAAGCATTAAATAGAACATGAAAATTGTTCTTTGTGTACAATTTTTATTTTAACAATAAAAGATAATAAAAGAGACTAAAGTAATGTGTATGAGTGCAAAAGTTTTGATGTGTTAAGCCTTCCTTACATCAATTATTTCTAAAGGAGGTACTAACCTTTTTACTAAGTGAAGCTATTACAAATTACTAATATAGCTTGCTGGTGTATTCGTATAATTGTATGTAAAAATCTAGAATTAGATTTAGAAAAAAATTTACTGTCTGTCATTCATCTCTCACTTCCTGGCTCTCTATACGCTGTGCTTCGTGTTCTGTTACATTGTCTTACATTGTGTTCTTATTCAATAAACCCAATTTAATTAGTTCACTAATATTATTTTCTGCCCAAACTCTTCATTGGTAGTATATATAGTTACTGTATGTACTAGAATCAATCATAAATTTAATTGGTATACTAACCGCCAGTTTCTGAAAGGCTTGTCAATTTTTTTTCATACAACACGCATATTAACATGAAAGTTCTATGAAGTCAATTCGAGTTTCTGAAACGTTGATTGGCGAATAATTTCTGGATAATCATGCTTTCTGCAACCCAATTGACGTTTGACAATAGATTTGACAGTGAATTTCTTAATTTTTTCGTTGATCAGCTTTTCAAAAACCGGCTGTAAATGTTAAGTGAAGCCCATCGCAATATAACCCTGAAAACTACATTCAAATCGGACAAGCTGTTTCTGTTCAATCGGACAAACAGACAAAATGAAAAACATTGTTTTGATTTCTTTTGCGTATAGATTTATTATTATTATTACTACTCTTTCCGTAAAGCCTGGTTAGCTACAACCTTGCTGGAACCGTCAAATGACTCTTCTTGTCCCGATTGGAGCTTAAGAAACAGTACTATCATTGTCTTTGGAAAGACTTTTTACCATTTTTCCTTCTTTATTAGAATAGAATAGAACAACTTTATTTCGTCGTCGTCGTCGTTTTAAAAAGGAAAAATAACATGTAGTACCAACATATTTGTCTATTGCACAGTATTCAGCGACGAAAATTACAACCAATATCTTTTCCACAGGTCTCTATCCGAGAGGAAACACGAGAGCGGCGGTGGAATCGACAGCATCACGATATCCACTGGCAGCGACAAGAAGAAGAAGATGAAGAAGAAGAAGCAAAGGCCACCTAAGATCCAGCTCGTCCATCCAGTCATGATGCCGGTCCCGAAGAAAGATGACAAAGGTCGAGGGTTCGGAGAAGCTAGCAGCGTACAGTCTTGGGTTATCGGGAAGAATGTTGAAATTGATGATGATTCTGATGCATTGAATGATTCCAGCAAAGATGCTGAAGCTCCAGTGAATCCAGGGGTTAGGAGAGGAAGGGATATTGTGACTGAAGTCTGGAGTATGGGAGAGAAGGCTCTGGAAGCTATGGCCGAGCATGCGGTTGATAGTGATAATTTGGATAATGGAATTGATGATAAGAGTTCCATCGAAGGTTGGTTGTGGTTTTGCATGAGGATTTTTTGCGTTATCTGTTACTGTCGATAAGAGATCAATTAGGAATAGGTCGGTTAACTAAAGCTGCTCTGGGATTTTTATAGAATTTAAAAATCGTTTAATATACATAAAAGTTTTTTAATAGTTCACTGTAATTTATGAACGAATTCAAAATATTTTATGATTCGTAATAATAGTAAAAACAAAACATGGACAGAAAGGCCTTGGTGTTATCTCGGATATTCCTAATGTCTACGAGCATTTTTCCTCAGATGACCCAAAAAAAACAATATTGGTCGCGTGCGAGAGAGACAACAGTATTTAGTGACGCGTATGCTATGACGTCATCCCGCATATTTAAGACTATAATGTAATATGTGAAAGTGACATGACAGCTTTCGTTGATCGAGTTAAATTAGTTTTTGAGTTACAATTCGCGTGGACAACTGGCGACATCTCTACCAATAATAATAACTTGTTACCAATAATCTTTACCAATAATGATGACATCTTACCAATAATGGTAAATTATCGTAATTATTATGACATAATTGATAAACACAAGTATTGGCAACTTTTTGTTTTTCGATGTCTTTGTGGAATAAATAACGATGCATCTGACTTTAAGTACTTCAGAATGATTCGTTTTATTGTCTTTTTTATGTAACTGGTAAATGAGCAGACAGGCAACCTGATAGTAAGTGGTCACTAGGAGCGGCTCTAGGTCTTGTAGCATCCGTGTGCAATGAAACCCAAGCGCCCCCTAGACCTGCACCTCGACAATTTCGAGTTGGAACAAAATATTCGAAAAAGAAGCTGCCCATAGGACGCTCGTTAGATAACTGCCACCGCGCTGTCTGACCGCTTC
>DWJN01001469.1:0-17879 GCA_018248895.1 Carystus phorcus
AAGAAGGAAGAAGGAGGGGAAAACAGAACTGGCACTCCAGGTGGCAGGCGAAACACGACATAGTCATTTTACGACTGCTTTACACTGGAGGGTGGTAGCTAGCCAGTCATACCGTGGGGGTCTTACCACCGCGTTGTCTTAACAACTTATAAACATAATGCTAGTTAAGATGCTACTTGTTTCTTTTATGTAACTAGTTAACAAACGACCTGATGAGCTCATGGTAAGAGGTCAACGTCGCATATGGACATTGCCTTCGACCTATTATTGGCCCACGACTGAGTTCCACCACGCTGCTCCAATGCGGATTGGTGGAGCGATTAGTGGCCAACCCAAGTGTCGGATGTTTTTTTTCTTTTAAACCGCCCGATGGCCTCTGGCATGGCTTGACGACATATGGACTTTAGTAACACCAAAAGTATCACTATGCAAGATAATAATAGTAAAATAATTAATTAAATATATGAATAAATGACGCTGCACACTTATAGTCTCGTATTAGGATTCCCTGGTGTCGTGGGTAATAACATAAAGACAAGGAAATATCTAGACCAAGAACAGAACTTTTAAGTCATCATTCAATTTCTGCTTCGATGTGATCAAACCCGAGACTCTTTGAACAGCGGTCCTTAGCGGTTACCTTTGTGCCATGCGCGTTATGTATAAAAAAATAGGTTAAACAATATAGTATTAAAAAAAATATTACTTGTTAAAACTTAAAAAACATGATAGATAATATTAAAATCAACAGAATATATCAAAACACTAAATATGTCGCAGTGACAATCATTTAAAGGATGGTTACTTTTTTCAATTGTGGAGCAATTGTGGGAGCTGTGGACAGTAATTTGACTGTCGGGATATATTACATAACAAGTACTATATTAAGACTTTATTTTTTTAGTATCAAAGACACTCAACATGTAAACGCCTGCTAGATAAAGATAGCAACCGAAACCGACAACTTACTGTCCGAAGCGCAGATCCCTCAAAATATATACCTACTGCTAATTCCTTACCTTCGACACGTTTAAAGGTACATCTATAAGCCAGTGCTTAAAACTATTAGATCCATTAACTATAATTTTTATGACATAACTTTAAACACGAAAGCGGTCAATTAACGTAGCGAGTATTGTCATAAAAACTGTTAAACCGTGTACAGATAATAAAAAATGTAGTCGGTTAACGAGCAGCGCCACGTGTCCCCACGCTCCCCAATTTGAGAGTCAATTATACCCATAAATGTCGTTAACGAGTCGCCTACAAAAAGCGATCGTCGGAAGGCGTTTAGGGAGCGCCGAGCTCCGAGCTCCGAGCTCCGAGCTCCGTGACACCCATGTGACGATGACGTTGTTATTTTTTAATTTCTCGGTATTGGATTGGGTTCGCGTTAGAAACCGAAGGGTTTTTTATGAAAACAAAACAATTTGGTGGAACTTTCCTAGTTATGTTTCGAGGTCTCTAGCTTTAGGCATTTTATTTCTACTTATAATTGAACGCTTCGTATCGCTTATAGCTTGGTGGCTCACGTTGATAATAAGCGATTCACCAACTAAGCAATTGCGGGCTCGGTTAGGAGTATGAGAGGTGAGCAGTAGGTAACAGGTTTGTTCTATTTGTCAAGCCAGCTGGAAACCATTGCATTGGGGGCATAAAAATAACGAAAGCATTTGGGTTGCTATTAGTCCCTTCACCAATCTGAATTAAAGCAGCGTGGTTCTGCGAAATGAGGAGAGACCCTGTACTGGGCCAAATGTGTTGAAAGTATGTTATTTATCTGACGGTGTAATTATTGGTCTCCAACTACAATGAAACCAGCTATTCGACTTCAAAAATTATAAAATTCGTGACCTATCTCTTCGTTTCTTAGACGCAGCATCTAACCTTAACAATTTTCTACTGAAACAAGGTTTCTATAAGCTACAGATTTAATGATAGTATAGTATGTTACTAATCGTTACTAAATGCAGTTTAATGTTAAGTAACTTATGTACTATCTTTCAAGTGTGAATTCAGAATCCAGACATTCATATAGCTATACCTACCTCGGTTAATTACATCACATGTTTTGACGGAGAATATACTTCGCATTACATTAACGAGTATTGTATTATTTTGTTTTAATTAATGATACTGCTTCTGTTATAGCATATACAGCGATATATATCTCTCTATCTGTATGTGTGTGTATTTCCCCTTTGAACCCAGAGCTAAGCAATTACAGTACGTGATACTTCCCACTGACGATTACCTCATTGAATGATTCGCCGAATGTCCTCAAGTCGGCGTTTCGTGGAAATCGTTCGTGTTAGCAGCTTGCACACTGACAGCCTGTTGATGCGACACTACGTTTCTTGTGACATGGAAATGTATCAAACAATTACCAAGATATGCTAAAACTTCCTTCATACCGCTCGAGCTTTAGCGAACCTTAGATAAAGATTGTTCAATGAGATAAAAAATTAACGGCTGCAAAGAAAATGACAGAAATATTTCTACTCTTCCACAGCAAATTATTAGCTCATAACAGACAAATCACTGAACAAAAGCCGGTGAAATGTGCACACGATCGATGTTTTCGTTTCTAAGTGGGAAACGTAAATACGATATCACGTTTCAAAGCAAACGTGTGGACTCGGCTTTACCTCGAAGTCATTTTATATGACGGGCCTTCGGGGCTCCGGGCGACACTAATTGACGAAACGCTTGCCTACTTTCAACCACACATCAGATCCAATTAATCATTCCAATATTACTCTTATTGCTATGCGAAAACTGACACTTCCTCACACATTAAACTTGACTTAGGACCTTCTGTCACTTGACTTTTCGATCGAAATAATGCATTAGTACAGTCGACTCGTTTATAACTCTCTATATTCGTAATAAAGTGCACTTCCGCGTGCCAGAAACAGCACTTATGCCTTTTATTATATCTGTTCGAGCGAATTGGAGTGTACAGGAAGCTTTTTATTACGTATTTATTTGGGCATTAATTGGTGACAAACTAAGGAAAGGCAAATCAGTTTATTCTAAGCAATGCAAAATAGGTACAAAGCTGAGTATTTTTTTAAGTTTAAAAAATTTATACATTTAAGACGAAGCGCTACTTGCCCGAGGGGACGCGTCGATCGTGCGTCGACTGAGTTAAAGAACATCAGGCGTGGTGATGGTATAATGGGTGACTGCTAGTGGCAGACATTTCTTGAAAGTTTCCGTGCCCTATAGTAAACCATTAATGGGGCGAAGCTGTCTTAAATGCTAACAAATGAAAATAACTTAATCTTTCTTTCGCCGTTTCTTCGCCTCGATGTAAAAGTTAATTAAGTTAAGTACGCCTTTTGTTCCTATACTTTTTAAGGTTCAATAAAGAAAAAAATAAAAATAAAAGTATCTTTCCGAAACGGCCGTAGAGTCAAAAAATAATGTGCATAAGTGTTTTTAAATAATACCTTTATGAATAAATGATTTTGAATTTCGAATAACTTAAAAACTAGGCAGAATTCCTGTACGGTAAAAGTTCTAGAGGTGGTTGTAAAAGTTTTCCAACTATATTTAATCAATAAAACACACAAAATATTCAAACTGTCATGTAGTTTATTGAACATCCTGTATTAGTTAATTTCGCGCCATATGTCATCTGTAGGCAGTTGTTTTTGTCGTCTCCCGCGGCGGTGAGATGCGCCCGCGCACGCTCCACTTAATGGACGGTATCTATTAACCTATTGCTCCTATTACTTCTTTTATAACTTTCAGATCTTTAATTCTATATCCCACTTTAATTATTTACACAGTACAGGAGTACTATGCCTCAGAATAAAGTATTACAGCTTTAATTCCCGACTGATTGCCGAAGCTTGCAGATATGACTAAATTTACCGCCCGTTCTAGAGTTTATATGTTAACAATATAGCGTACACAATGTCGCGTCTACAATCTGTTGTTAAAACACATTGATGATATAGAGAAAAGTGCAAGATTTTACATAAGATATATTTAGTATTACTCCAATCTGCACTGGAGTAGCGTGGTGGTGGTGCTCTAGACCTCCTCAGTGATGAGGAAAGACCCGTGCTCTGTAGTGGGTCATTAATGGGTTGAAATCAAGTGGTTGGTTTGGAGTTAAGATGGAGGCCTTTGCCTCTTACTAACTTACGTTTGACCATCAGTTTGCGATATCTCCGACGTATTTCTACACAGTCTTGAGATTCTGTTCGTTCTTTCATATGTTTGTATTTGGTTCTCAATACATTTGACGGTGGACTCAAACAATAGAGTAGGTAACCTAGGTATATTCCGAGATTTCTTATACAAACATAATATACTCGTCGATATAATTTTAGTTGAGCTAGAATTAAGTTGACGTCAAAATTATAATACCGTTGGTATTCTCGAACACCCTGTGCGTACCACTCGTAACACACGACATATTCACCGTATTCACCGAAAATTAATTAACTGAGCGCCCTCAACCCTATATTATATCTACAGCAAACATTGTCATAAGGTGAAATTATCGTAGATGTACGAACCGTAGGGCAAGTGCTTCACCAGCCGCTTTGAGATACAAACAATTAAAGATAATTATTTTTTTAACACGATATGATACGAGTCCGTACTGAATTGTCCGTATTGCATAACAACTATTTCCTGACATTTTATGTGTTTTCTATGTGAAATGTATAAGTGAAAAATGGCGAAAAATTAACTTATCTACTATTTTTTACTTGGGTATATTTAATTAGTTTCTACTTTTTATATGATACTCGATCGAATGTTTTTGTTAAATAAGGTATTTCGATTCATTTTCATTTTTTTATGCTTTGTAGAATGTACTAGCATCAATATAGAGTATAATTTAAGACGGAGTAGATTTAATCTATCATTATTTCTTTCTATCAACATTATATTTTTATTAAGCATTTCATACTTAGGTTTCTGGTCTCTAAAGGACCATAAAGGTAGGAATGACTACTTAATTTTCAATGGAAATATTACTTTATTGTCTGAAAAGTGGATAAGGATAAAGTTTCCAAAGACCACTGAGATCAAAGATGATTTGTACAGAGGTTATTTTAAGTATATTGGCACCATCAATACTTTCCAGGTCACGAAAGTAAACATCACTCATTTTATAATTTTCGTCGCTATAAATTTCTCTCTTCTAGTTCGTAGTGAAACATGGCTTTTATAAAATCGGGCAATAACATTCAAAGCACATGCAAAGTATTTTAAACGTTCATTCAAAGCAATAAATGCCAGAATAGCTTGTAACAGTACGCTTCACAGTTAATTCGCATTCATAATCCGGCGAACAAATAGATACGCGCTTTTGAACGATTTAATAATGCCCATTAACGTAACAATGGCATTGCGATAATAAACCTTTTAACGGCGTAGTAAAGTTTAGATTGCAATGTGATGTTTGCGAGTATTGAAATGGATGCGTAATTTTCAGGGCTGGCAAGTTGCAGAAAATCGCCTATCGAGGAAAAACTTACTACGTAGACACCTTGGCTTTGTAAACTGAGTTCATTCAAATTTGAATCTTATGGTTTATGAAATACGAACGACTGAACATGCATATTATATAAATTACGGTATAACATCACGTTCTTAAAACGGGGATTAGTGCGAAAATTTGGCATACGTATTTGAAAATTCGCTAAATGTGTTCACGTGAGTTTGTTGACTGTTTGATGAGAGAGTGTAATTTTATGTTGAGGTCGTAGTTAGCCACAACAAGCTCAGCCCACTACTGGGCGAACAACAAGCAGGAAAGTATTCCATCATCACGGGCATCAGGCATTCATTAAAAAGTACTCACAGTAGAAATGTACAGACGGCACAAAATAATTGTTTAAGTGCCAAGACTTCGCCTTCAGCCAGTTTTGTTTCCTATCACGTACATTGCTTGATACACTTTTATTACTATTAAAAATTTGTTACATTATAAATAATAGAAATAATGTTTTAATTAGGTATTATATCCGTTCATCGGATCATATCAGTTCATAGTCAGTAGTTCTCGATATCGAAGTACCTAAATTTTGAGATAGAGAGAGAGATATTATATTATTTAATTTCATGTAATAAACGGCAAAGTCATTAAGGCATGTTGACATATTGAGTAGTTAAAAATCGACCGTCACAATTCATTTTATATTTATTTCGAATAAATATATTTGATAAAGTGTTGCTGTGAATTTTAGTGGTTTGGTGTCCGCTCGTAGAGGATGGTCAAGGTTGTTTTTGATGGACGGCAAACGGAGATCAGACAAGCCGCCTCATTAGAGGCAGTACACGGCGCCCCGCCGAGCCCCACCGCGCCCCACCGCGCCCCGCCGCGGGCCCTTTTGTTTTTTCTAACTTATGTAACTAAGAAATAATAAAAATACTCGTGTTTGTGTCGGATTTGTATCCTTTGTTGCTTTTGAAGTAAGAAACAAAAACCATAAACATAATATACATTTTACTAATTATCAGAAAGGTAATGTAAAGGTAAAACTAATATGTTTACCTTTCTCATTAATAAGGTCGCCTACATGATAAACGGACTTACCTACCAAATCGTATGGTATGGCACGATTCCGCACCATGTACTCATCATTTCTAAAAACAAAAAGTATTGTTATATTTCTGTGAATGCCAAATGATTATGTTCTGGCCACAGCCACAAGCTTGAGGAGCAGTATTCTTTCTTCTCTCTTGGCCAACAACGTATCAGTGATCCTTTGGTATTACTGACGCTGAAGGGTGATCACTTGTGGGTTGGGTTGTCTTCCCGTTTGCCGACTTATTACTTTAAAAACAAATCCCTGACGTGAAATCCTTGCTTCAAATTATCTTTTGCTAAACCTGATTTAACCGTTGAAAATTCTTTCCGCTATGAATTCGCAAATTTTATTTCCGTAAACAATCAGCGCTGAATAATAGTTTGCAGTATGTTTTTTTATATTTGTAAACAAACAGTATTTTGTTACACCAATAATTATTGAAAATTATATCCATTTAAATATCGACCAAATTCAAATGTAGGCAAAGTACTCCACGTCTTTCTACTAAGAAACTGCTGTATTCAATTATTTTATGTTTTGTAGTCATTACAAATTCACTCGTATTGTAAAATTAAAATGATTTATTTAAATAAATTAAAAAGATTAATAAAAAAAAAAGTTTAAATGAATCTTTTAATTTACTTCATTAATCTAATGCGTGTTAATATAAGGTTAGGCACTTTTTGCACCGAGTGTTTCCATCTCACGAGTTTAGTCTCGCTAATTTATAGAGATGTACCGAACTACCGGGATCGGCCCGAATATTCAGCAGAATCACTACATAGTATAAAACAAAGTCTCTTTCTCTGTCCCTATATCCCTACGTATGCCTAAATCTTTAAAACTACGCAACGGATTTTGATGCGGTTTTTTTTAATAGATAGAGTAATTGAAGGGGAAGGTTTATGTATAATAATATAATATATAATAATATAATACGTTCGCAGTTTTTCTGTAGTCTATTTAGTATCCGCATTGCACCCGTGCGAAGCCGGGACGGGTCGCTAGTTGAAGATAATTCGGCGCCTCTAGTCGTATATAAATTAGCGAGAGACGAAACGCGCGGGACCGAAAGCGGCCGAGCCCGGCCTATTAACCAAACATAATTAATTTAAATTATCATCCGTCCGGGACGGTCGACGGGCCAGAAAAACCTCCGGGTGGGCAAAAAACGGCCGGTTTAATTTTAGGAAGCCATCCGCCGACTACATAAATACTGCGTTTGATTTATACACCATTATTGTAGCGTGTTGTTCTAGACGGTATTAAGATGTGGTCCTTTTTTAAAATAGGGATGGGATAGGATCTCATCGATTTTGTCGTTGCGGTGTGCTTTTGATATTTACATTATTTTTGTTTTTATTATTTGTGTTGTGTTATTTATCAACGTACGGACGTTGATATTTATTTATCTGGTCTAACATTTTTTTCAATGTTTATATTTCCTTAGTTATTGAGAGATCATTAAGATGATAGTCAGCGGTGTGTTCATATTTGAAACGTCAGGGCGACATCTTGCTAAAAAAAATGTAAAAATGTTAATACGAGCATTCATTTTCACTTTCATTTCTCTGCATTACATTCAAAACAGTTTACAAATATTTTACGACTAGATGACCCAGCAAACGTTGTTTTGCCGTATAAATTATTATTTTAAAACTTTTTTGATAACCATGAAAATGGTTATACTGGGTTAACCTTAAAAGCTAGACATATGCTGTCGCGGACTTTTATTTAGAACTTTTAAAGGGAAATAATTTTGTAATACATGATTTTTGTGTAACTTCCACCGTTTACTCAGCGCACGCAACAAAAGTTCAAAATATTGCCGATTTCGCAATATTCTTTATTGCTGCTCCTTTCCTATTCCTCTTAGCGTGATTTTCTACAGATTAACTAGTTGGACTTGGACGAAAAGCCTCTACATCCCTGAAGCATACTTCCAATGAATTATAATCTTTTTGATATCATTGTAATAGATACATTTCTATGTTTTCATTTTTAAAAATTTGGTTGCTATGAAAAGAGTATCTAAACTTATTTTAAATTCTACCCGAATTTCTCGTTAAAGTTATCACATAATATTGTTCTGTTCTACTGAAAAAAAAGTTTTAATCGATATATTTTATTCCCACATCGGACATCCCTACAACAGCGAGCTGCTTGATGTGTGATAGATTAAGAAATGAGTCGTTTAAACACCGCCTATGTTTTATCAGGGGTTTTTTATTGGGAAAAATAAATAATGGTGACGTTTTTAATTGCCCACTCGTTGGCTTCATTACTGAGGGGATTTATAGATTATTACTTTATAAACAACATAAGGATATTTGGGATTGGTGGAGATTTGTGGGGGATTAAAGCATAGTTTGCAGAGATTTATTGGAATTGTAGTACAAATGTGGCGGAGACAAAACTGATCTTTGAGTTTTTTGTAAGTAGTAAAACAAGCAAAGGGTCTCTCGATGGTAAGTGATCACCTTCGCCCATAGACCACCACCAGGGATATCACCAACGCATTGTCGGCCAAAGCCTTGCTTGTCATTGTTGACCATGGTTGCGTTGGAAGCTCGATGTATTTGACATCACCAATATTGATGCAGACGTCGTTGTAAGATATCATACCATTACCAGATTTTTAAGATTAAGTATTAGGATTTCCTTTGGATACTTTCATCCCAGACTCCTGGTTGGTTTATGCTCGTTAGCACGTTGCTGCTCGGGAGTTCTGAGTTGAGCATGGTTTTTCATTTGTTTACTTTATTCGTTTATAGGACACCTAAAACAGTTATCTGTTTCTTAGCGTATCATTAAGTATAGAGTGCCACACCGTTTGTAACTTAACAGCTCGATGACATGAAATATTGTCAAATAAATTTTAAAAATATAGAATAAAATCTTAATTAACAAGCAGTTAGTAATTAATATTGGTTAACAAGGTGATATATTTTTTTTATTTGTTAACAGATCCGTCATATTTATATCACTTGCTAATGTTAAGTTGTTATTATTTGATACAAATTGAAAATTATGTTTTACTGTATATCTTTGCGTCGGTAAAGATATTGTCAAACTTAAGTCCAGACGACAATCCTTGATATTCCTATAATCTCCGTACATCATCGAGATACCAAAAAATCTCATCAGCTGTTTTCCGTTGCATCCAAACGTCCAGGTCCATTTATCGGACGCAGGGACGTAATATGAACAATGTATCCGAATGTATCACGTATCAGACAGTGTTCTTTAAATCGTACGGTTCAATTGCTCTCAAACTCCTAATTTCCTGCTCGACGGCGGCGGGGGGCGGCGCGCGGGCAGCGCGGGCGGGGGAGGACGGCGGCCGCGCGGGGGAACAAATCACACAAATAAACAATCGAATAAAATCACCTCGAGCACTCATCGGCCACTTACGCTAGCTAACTTAAATTTACCATTAAACAATCCTACTGTGCACCTTAACACTTTAACATAAGATTTGCATTCGCTTATATATCATTGCGGAAGCCGCAGTTGCCGAGTGTCGCTTGAGCACTTATTTAGGCGCTAGTGTTGGGATGAACGAAGTGTCAGTCGATGTTTACATTTATAATTGCTAGCTTAATGGTTCGCTTCAAACGGATAGAATGCTTTAGACGCAGCATTAATTGCACGCTGAAGATATGAAAGGGTTTCACGACAGTTTGTAAACATTAAACTGAAGTTTAAATGATCCGATAATGCAAACGGGCGAATTTGTTGTCAATTTTTTTATTAAACGTTTGCTCTGAATTAAATATATTTACGTTAGATTAAAATAAATTATTTTCGTTTGTCGAATTGAGTTTATGCTTTGGTTTGTAAGTGATTAATGATGTGTCAGTTAATTAACATTAAAGCGAGCTTCATACGTCTAGTTTGGTTTATCTAAACTCATTACGGTTAATGTAACTGAATGCATAATGAACTAAGAGTTAAGTTGTTTGGACTGTTAAGAAAACTACAGCAATCAAAATTAATTATCCCTCTCTGCAATCGTTGGTTGTTTTTAATGGGGCTTTCTTTACATTTTATTTTATGCTGGTCTCGGAAACCTTGATCCGTTTCTAAAATACATTTAAATGTGAATAATTTAGGGAAATAATACATAGAAATCTTTAATATGATTATATTTTGTCATAATTATGTACAAATTTCTTTGCGAAACAAATATGGAGTTGACTTTCGGAAATTATCTACTAGTTCTAGTGTTTCTATCCAGATCATTGAATACTTTCATTAAATATGTAATTTATTTTTCCAGTAAATAAATTGTTTAGAATTTTTTTATGTAACTATAATTAAATACATTCAAAATGGTATAAATTATATTATCGATAAAAAAAATCTCATGACGTTACTCATTCTGTCAATCGGGTACAATTTCGAAAATACAACTCCCTTCACTTTGGAATCTCGTAAACCATATTCGTCGTATTCGTTTCGGAGGGGAGTGAGAGGAAAAATGCTCATTGTGGGGCATCAGAGCGAGAGGGGAACAAAACAGGATGATGTACGCTTTTATGAACAGTATAATGGGTTAAATTGGTCCTTTAATAAGCGGCGGGCGATGCCGTAAAGTGTTGGAATAAAACTGTCGGCTTTGAGGAGCGATTGTTTACGATCAGAGTTATTCTGAATGTTCGGCCGTTTTAATAGGTTTGTCTCAGTAGGGCTGCCTCTTACAATTTTTGTCTTTACCATGATGATGAGTCCAGCTTGCGATTTATTAAAAGTAACCTAATTAGAGCCTACTGAATCTCAAAAGTCTTATTTTTTGCTCGATTTACCTTACTAACTTTATCTTACCTTATTCTACTGTGCTGTATATTTTTAACCGGCTTCAAAAAAAGGAGGAGGTTCTCAATTCGATTATATCTTTTTTTTTTCAATGTTAACGTGTTTAATCGAGCTATATAGAAATTCACTCTATGTTAGTATGTGTTTAAAATGAATAACTACATATCACAATATCAAAGATTGTTCAATTAAAAATAGAGATATTATTTAAAATTTCCTAAGCACTGTTTAGTATTTAGAAACTTATAATTTTTTAAATATAAGGTATGTGTAAGTAAGTGTAAGCACAACCCTATTAGTAGGGACCAGTTTATAGAGAGCCGTCGTAGGCTATAACGGCGCAGCGATCAGGGGGCGAACGTTTTATTTCTTAGTTTCCTCGTAATAAAACAGTAATGTCCTCAAGTGGCCTTTGGTACAGTGGGGCCATTCGCGCGTACATGTATGCACGCGAGTGATTATCGTAAACTAATGTTTAGTTGCGTCTGTAAGCGGAATCTGATTGAGTAACGAACCTATCTAACAATATACTCTAATATTAGAACTGTAGGGAAGTGGAATCTGTATACGTAATATAATTTGTATATTTTAATGTGTACGCTGTGTAGAGAACGAAGCATTTTTTAAATATTGCCTTGCTGCTGGGTAGTATATCTATCTGTGATCCATTTATTTTATTTCTTATTGTTTGCAGCTTTCTCTAAAAACTAAATTTGATATAGTTATGTACTTACATATATGACTTAAATATTAGATAGATGTGACTTAGCATAATATATGGCGAATTGCTGGTAAATAATACGGCTTGTAAGATAGGTAAGGTATAACTATACCAGAATATAACTTAGTAGTACAGACTTCCTAAATATAACAGTTATATTATTATAAACTTGGTTTTTATATTTATTAATTACTTTCTAAATTGTTATATATTTAAAAAATCAAAAGAGTTTTTCAACTAAAGAGTTGAAGCAAAATTTGCCACTTCTTCTTCACTTAAATTTTTTATATTTAGTCGTTTGTCAGGGATCCTTGATAGTTACATATTTACCATATCCTCCTAACTCACTAATGGGTAAAAAGTCTCTTTTAAAAACGTCCATGGGTTTCAATGGCCATTGGCACGTGGTGGACGGTATTTCCAATCAATAAAATATAAAAATAACTCGGCCCACCCTCATAATTCAGTCATTCATTCACACAAACACGCAATTCATCGCAATCAAAGCTCATTACGGTCCAGTTAAGCGTAGCTCGTTATCTCGTTTTATCAGGGAACGAGCGAGCGGGACGGAGGATAGGAAGGGAGATAATGAGAGAGGGTCTCCGAGGGATCAACAGTTGGGGTTGCATGTTACTAAGCAACGGTGCTAATGGGTTTTCTTGTGCGTTTACTGTACTTGTTTCATTGCTACACGGTTATCGCTTCGTAGGATCGTTCTATATCTACACTAATATTATAAAGAGGGAAACGTTGTTTGTATGTTTGTTTGTTTGTAATGAATAGGTTAAAAAACTACTGGACCGATTTTAAAAATTCGAAATCTACGCTATCCACGAGTAAGATAGGCTATATTTAATTTTGGAAAAGTTTTCAGTATTAAGAGCTTGAATGTAACTTCCAATTTTTTTACGTAATGTTTGTTTGTGTGTGCACAAGCTTATAAATCACATACATTGTGTAATAGCGTTATATGTTAAATAGTAAAAGTTATAAAGGAAATGTTTATTTTATTCTTTTACGAGCAAGTAAATAAAAGCTTGTTTTAAAAATATTTTTTACTCTAAATTTTTCAACGAAGTGAGAAGATCGCTTACTTCTTTAGTGTACAGCAAGCGGGTTACGAAGAGATTTCTTTCCGCAAGTGATTTGCGTGTTCTAGCCGAGTGTACCGCTCTCGGCTATTATCTTGATGCAAATGGATGCTGCGAATGAACTGCTTCACTTGACTGAAGCTGACTGCCAGTGGACGGGCTGATTAATATGACCCCACTGGCAACGGGATAGCAATACATACGGAACACTTACATATTGACCTTACATAACCTGACATACCTATATAGACGGAACATAAATAACCTTAAATTTATAACATACTAGCGACCCGTCCCGGCTTCGCACGGGTGCAATGCTTATACTAAATAAACTACAGAAAAACTGTTAACATACTGTAACTTCCTCTTCAATCACTCTATCTATTAAAAAACCGCATCAAAATCCGTAGCGTAGTTGTAAAGATTTAGGCATACATAGGGATATAGGGACAGAGAAAGCGACTTTGTTTTATACTATGCAGTGATTATGACCGGTCTTAGTAGTATATTGAATCAGTATCTAGTCTTTGTCCAGCAACATTAAAAATGTCACAACATTAAAAATTTAAATAAACAAGAGACAGTCTTGGAGACAGGGGAATCCAAACTGATCTTTTGATAGGGTTTTAAAAATGTTAAAAAAAGAACATTAAAATTAACATTTCAATTCTGATAATACATTTTCTTTGCTTAAACATTTTAACGTCTACATTAACTTGCAAATCGTCCAAACTACTACCATTCTTCTTTGTGGTCCTTATGTGGTTAACTTGTTCATCTTTTCCCTACTTTTAGATATACATATTAGTGCGTCGCCAATATAATGGACACCACAAATAACATATCATCCGTAACCCGAGAACATAGATTTGTCAGATATTTGTCCCAGCCGGGAATCGAATCCGAGACCCATCAATTCGCAGGCTTTACTTCTAAACTACGTGATCGTTATTATAATAATCGTTATAATTGATTACTTTATAAGATCATAGGTAACCAAAGATGATGGGTAGAAAGCTTATTGAAGACGTATATAAAAATTCAATATGAAACTCACTCAACGAAAACATTTATGAAAATTACTTAGTATAAAAGAACAACTAATAATTTGCAATTAAAACAGAACAATGTTTATCTCTTAAGTCGTCAAGAGCACGCGTATTTATTTAAGTTAGTTTGTGGAGAATAAAGCTGGTGGCAAATATTTCGTCTGCAACTACATGTTCATTAATAATTTGTTTCTTTTTATTTTTCCAAATGAATTAGGAAAAAATCTGCTTAAAACTATTGTATTGTAAACTGTTGTATTTTAAAATTAAATCTGCTTAAAAACTAACGATTACTTACTGGTAGAGATTCCTCTCCACCTTTTCATCATCACGTGATCTGGAAGCCTTTCAAAAACACGATGCAAATAATAATTATGACTCTCATAGTCCCACAGGATTTCTAACTTCATGGGTGCCTTGGACGGCACACAAAGACAAGGCCACACTCAAACCGAGAACAGAGTTTTAAATTCATCATTCAAATTTATGCTTTGCTGGGAATCGAACCTAAGACTCTTTGAACAGCGGTCCGATGTAGTGAACATTGTGCTATTCGGATCGGCCAAAAAATTCTGTTACATTATTCCATATTGAGGAAGCTTAAATATCATTGTACTTTTTCTAATATAATATAAATTAATGAAAACACGTGATCTCTGTTTCAAAGTAATTATGTTAGTCGTAAGAGATATTAATTTATTTTTAAATTACATATAACTTTACGGTCTACACAATGTTTTAAGTATCTCCACCGTTTAACAGTCATAAACCGAATCAGAATGTAATTACTGTGGACAGTCGGGGAGGTAAGGCAACTAATACCTATTATTCAATGTGGGCCGTTTGTATTTATTTTTAAGACTTGCTGTGCCCGCAATTTCGTTCGCGTGGACTTAAAAATGTTATTGTCCAGTTGACAGAACGATAACTTATAATTATAAAATAAAAGTTGCCTAAGTCACTTAAACCTTCAACTATCTGCCAGTGAAAGTAACATCAAAGTCAATACACACTTTCCAGTGATTGGCTGGAATAAACGGACAGACATACAGACAGACAATTTTATATAAAATATTATTTTGGTGTATGTACCGTGTATAAATACATATGCATTTTGTAAAAAGCGGTTATTTTAACATCACAAGCAGACACTCCAATTTTATTCATTGTATAGATATAGATAAAGGGTTATATTTTCCAGAGGGCCTATATTATTATGATTTGAATAAAACGAATTCAATTCGAGAACGAATTAACGGTTTATAAGGTAAATGGAAGGATGTGTAAATTTGATACTTGTGCGTAGGAGAAATCCGTACAACATAGGGATTTGTTTATTATTATCAACATGTAAATTGAGATGCTTTTTAGTATCAAGTGTTACTTCTAAATCTTTAATTGTTGATTCTAACAACTTCTGTTTATTATGATGAGATAAAAAGTTTAGGTGACATTTTATATTGTTATTTTTTTTAATTTTCGTAGGTGTTAAGTATCTATGATGATAATTTTTGGTTTATCTTCCGGCTCTTTGGCACTTGTGTACGTGACTTCCGTTCTACGAAAAATGGCTCCTAAACATTTATGATTAAAAGTTAAATTAATAAAGTGAGTGGTGTATTGGGACTTGTAGTTTTACTACAATATACAAAACACTGGGTACATTTTTTAATAGAAAAATCTTGCAAATAAAACAAAATATAACAAGAATAGATCGCGTTAAGCTTGCTATTACCTAATTACAGTTTGTAGGTTTTATAATAAAAAGATTGTTTGTTAGTTACGGAGAGGTTGTCGGCTCCAGTGATGATCATACTTATCCCGTTATGCATTATAATTAGTACGTCGTTAATTACACTAAATTATTATAAGAAAGATCAGTGTCTATAATATTTCAAATAACTAGTATTTCTTACATTACATTATATAATAATAAAAATATTTTCTATCGGATTGACTTTAGATTCTAAACCATTCTTCAATCTTCTCAAACCACATAAAAATATCATTAAAATCGGTCCAACCGTTTAGAAGTAGTTTAGTGACAGACACGGACAGGACAATATATAATTATATACATATTGAAGACCAATGTACTGTCAGTTACAAGTAAAACATTAAATAAATGATATACGATGTTATTAATAGCAGCTCGTTATCAGGTTAAACACGTTATTTCATTTTTTTAAGAGCGAGGTTGATATTTACTGAAATAGGAAAACTCGTGGTGCAATATCCACAGCTTATACCAAAATATAACGACAATTCACGACCGAAATACGGTCATAGCCTGATATTTGCATAAACCCATTTTATATCCAACTTAATGACGATGAAAAATCACGGACAAAATAATATCAGTGAAAGGTTAGCGGCAGATAAATGCTGACAGAAAACTTAATATAAAATTGTTTATGTTTTGCCTTCAAACTATTAATAGCCCACTGAAGGGCATAGGTCTCTCCTCATCACTGAGGAGGCCTAGAGAATGTTCCACCACGCTGCTCGAAATGGTAGAGGAGTTAATGGCCCAAGTAATAGAAGTCTGACGCCAGAAGGCCTCCGATATGACTTAACGATTGCTGTGTACACTAACAAACGGGACCGATGGCCTAACGTGCCCTCCGAAACACAAGCGATCAAATAATTTTATGTACCGCCGCGCCGGTTTCTTAAAGCCTTATTGTTATTGAAATAACAGGCACGTTACCTTAGAAGTTCCGTCAAATTAATTCGAGTTTCTGAAACGTTGATTAGACAATAATAAATCAGAAAAAAAACGCATTTCACAAATGATTCGGAGTAAAATTTTACAGCTTTCACTGATCAATTAACAAATCAAATGACAATTGACGTTTGACAATAAATTTGACAATGGTTAATTTTCCGTTTCAGCCTTTCATAAATCGGTAGTAACGATCTTAATTATTGGAATACACTTTCGTAATATACTTTTGTGTTTACATACATCATGACTAGTAGTGAATATCGACTTAGATAGGTCAACACTTGTAAATAGAAGTATGAAAGCTGTGAGCTGTGAATCATGCCTTACTAAAATAGATCGTTCAAATAAAGAAATAAACTTTTTGCCGTCGCCGGTCCGATGGCCCGATACGGGGAAGTATAAATTGTCTCTGCTCTATTTGCAGCGATTTCAAAGCACCCTGTTTAATCGCTAGGGTTGTCAATATTATTTTTATATGTTCATCTAGTAGTTTACGCTAGAATTATTTATGACAATGAATCATACAGGAAAAACCGATGGTAAATTATAGTAGTAAAAATGGCTTATGCCGGCCTTTATCACGTGTCGTTGATGTGGGTTTGTAAATGGCCTTGAAAATTCCGATGCTATCTTTTCTTGTTTGCTTGCGTTCGTTACATCTGGAAGTTTCGAAGCGGCCTAGATTATTAACTGTAACCTCCTGCCAGCGAACATGTCCAGTCATGTTCCGGTTAAAGTCTTGAGTGCCAGTTCCAATAGTTTCTTTAAATTCAGCAACACATCTGTTATACCTTTGGTATCAATCGTAGTCCGCTAGTTGCATAAAAAGCACATTAAAGGAAATTTAAAATAATAATAGTACTTTCTCTCTAACTATGGACATGTCTGCAATGGACGACGACGGTTACC
>DWJN01001470.1:0-17878 GCA_018248895.1 Carystus phorcus
ATCGGTCCAGTAGTTCCTGAGATTAGCCCGTTCAAACAATCAAACAAACTCTTCAGCTTTATATATTAGTATAAGATTTATATTATTATACACAAAGCAAAATACATACCAAATCAAAGCGAGGACGGGTCACTAAAAACGAAAAACCAACGGCCGGAGGTCATTATCGCTCGAATCGTTGGAGCGTGCGGACCGTGTCTGCATGCGCTCGAAAGTATTCATTAAACTGAAGAGTCGTAGCACGGTGAAGTTTTATTGGAATGGAAGATCAGCAATAATGATGTCAATTTTTCTAAAAACTATTAAACGATAGACAGGGTATGATTCTTAAAGGTAAGATAAGGTAAGGAAAATTCTTCTTTAAGGTATGATGACTTCACGTTAATAAATACATAAGCAAAATAAGGAATTAATTAAACGAGGCCCACTGGTCAAAATTGGACCATAATATCATTGAAGTTTGAGTAAAACATGAATTTGTCATTGTAAACACTTTTTCTACTTTTTGGGTGCGGTTCCATTGAGACGAAGCGGAGCAGAGCGGAAAAGAGCTGTGCCGCGATTCACTAATCACATGGCTTGAAATCCACATCTCTTCTCCACTTCGCTTCAAAGGAAACAGCATTAGCGGAGAGGAGCGGAAATGTTTAAAATATGTTAAAAACAGGCTAGATTTGACTAGCGCCGAGAGATGAGCGACGCAGAGCGGAGTGAGGCGGTGCAGTGCGGAGCGGGGCGGCTCACTCACATGGATATTTATTCATTTTAGTCAGCGTCTTGACGTCATCAACAGTGCCTAATTCACAGCTCAGCCCTGCTCCGCACCGCTCAACTCCGCCTCACTGAAACCGCAGCTTCGCTCCACCCCGCTCCGCTTCAGTACCTCGTAATAGTAACATATACTTCTTTTCACAGCTCAGCCCCGCTCCGTACCGCTCCACTCCGCCTCAGTGGAACCGCACCCTTATACATTTCTCAATCGTACTATAATAGTAGTAGTAGTAGTAGTCTAATAGTAATAGTATAGGAGAACATACTACGTACACATATCGTATTTTTCTATGAACTTACAATGATATGAAAATTTACGTTACAATGAAATATATGAAGTAACATAAAATATAGACTTATAACAGATAACAGCGAGTATATAATTTTTTTATTATAAGTTAATGCTTGACTACATTCCCACCTAATTGTAAGCGGTGATGTAGTCTTGGATGGTAAAGTTTGGCAGTTTCAGAGTGTTTTTATTCATAACCCTGTGTTTTTAGATGTTGAAAGGTCTTTGACGGCGGATGATTAGAAGTAATAACATCGACTTGAATATTACATTTTTCATTATAGGTATACAAGTTATGAATAGGATAACTTATAGCGAGACTAATGCGACTGAATTACGACTAACGAACTGAAATACAAAATCCAATATATATAAAAGCGGTGCCGAGAAACATTATTCATGTATTATACACTTAGGCACAACCCTATAAAACTTTTAAGCCCAACAACTTCTTATAACATGACTTATAAATCTGAATGCTTCGAATTAAACTCCCGATATTTGGTACACGACCAGTAAAACTCGTCCATCGCACTAAAGCCCTGCGTCAAAACTTCAGAAGTTTGTTTGACGGCTGTAACTCCTCCAGAATCTCAATTATTCAAGGTCCGTACTGGAATAATTAAAGAAATACGAGTTCTTAAGTTTTAATGTCGAAAACGTGTAATCATAATTAGTTACACTTGAGGTACGAATCCCTAATGCGGTAACTTGAATAGTTAAATGAGGTACATCTAAGAAACTTGTACAACAAGAGCAGGAATTCATTATGTAATAAATGAAGAGACCATTATTTTGGCCAACAAAAGCTATAAAAGGATTCAACATGAAACTGCAATTTAATAAATAAAAGTCCTTTTCAATACTTCAATGTACATTTCAAAAATTCCTGAAACTTGTCGATATTATAAAGATAAAAGTTAAACAAAAAAGGAAACAGCTCATTGAAAAGGTCAGAAATAATTTAAAGTGGGAAACTGCTTAGGAAATAGGTGATTTTGGCCAAGAACAATTAAAGAAACGAGTATCGACTTCCTAAACAGTTTCCCTCATCAAATTATTTTATTCCTTTGAAGGTAGTTAAAAACTTGTGTATTTCAACTTCATATTTCCAAAGGTTTAGGATGGGTCTCGATGTATCTATCTATCAGTCAGAACTTCGTTTTTATATCTACAGAAGTTATACCCTTGTACCAAGACATATCCTCCAGAGAATAGCAGACTATATATAGCCGAAACTGTTGTCATTTTGCCTTGGATATGTTCATAATTCAAGTAATTGTAGCATCCGACGACCCTCCATCAAAACTTTGCTTGACGTCATAAATTCTGACGATGCGCTTAGAATCCAAATTATTCAATGGCTCTTGACGTTGTTTTGTATCCAAACTTCAACTGTATGTTGTAATTTGAATGTAATAAGTATATTCATAAGTGTTATTTTCCATTGGTGGGTACAAGTTTTTTCGAGTATCATAATATCCCACTTATATGATAATCATTTATTTGAATGTGCTGATCTTAAAAATCTGTTAATTTGGTTGTGAAATAGCTTCTTCATGCTTGTTTTAGTTAGATATTTGAAGGGGCTAAGAATATAATGAGAGAATTAAGTTGGTGTCATAAAAAAATATATACTATATTGATCTCAACTTTTAAGGCTTACGCACACCTATATAATCATTTCGCACACAAACATGCACGATCTAATTACAAACATGTATGTGTCACATAATTGGTCGATCCAGTCGTACTACTGGCCTAATGATTGGTGTATTTGAATATAAGCATATATGTATTTTGTTGTTGGTTTGATCGTAAAGTCTTCGGTAAGATGAGTCCATCTATAGATATCTACTTATACTTGTAATAGTTGTCCAATACTAAATGGATGTGATTGATTAATAAAATGATTAGAAGTACATGGATTTTACCTCATCAATTGACCGCTGGTTTCAAAATCTCGTTGAATACTTGATAACTTAGAAGCTCTGTCAAATCAATTCGAGTTCTGAAACGTTGATTAGACAATATTAAATCAGAAAACCGCATTTGATTAGTTAATTTTTTGTTGATGCGCATATCAGAAACCAGTGGTGAGTTAAGCTATGGGCACAGTCGGTAAGTGGATGGATGACTGCTAGTAGCAAAATATTCTTAAGCGTTTAGATATGGAAGACCAAACTAAATCGGTAGTAGTTATCGTGCATATGCAGTCGTTAACCCATGTCGAAAGTCTTTGGGCGGCATAAAAATATCTGACTTGGGTAAGCCATTTCACAAATCCGTATTGATGGTGAAGTATATTCCAGATTTCCTCACTCATGAAGAAGTACCCGTGGTCTGTTTGCCATTAATGGGTTGTAGCCAACGATTGTACTGTGTATTTTGTCATCATGGTCTTACTTATACACATATTCTAAATATAGTACACAGTCTTAGTAATACTTATAGAAACATCTCGATAATAAATAATTGAATTATATTTAGAATTAAAATGTTAATCCAGTATTAGGATCTAAATAGAAATCTTCTTTGCCCAGTCTTAAATAGTATAAGGACACAAACTAAAGTATTCGTCATTTTGCACCTATTCTGTATAAACCAACCTCCACGTAAGAGCATAATATATGAGCATTCAAATGATTTATAAGCCTGCCGCGAAAAATAAGTGTTTGCACAAGGAAAATATACACATAAAAACAAGCTGCAAAGGTTTTCGGTTGACCGGGTTAGGGACGAGCTCAACTAATTCCATTATCGATAATTATAATGGCGAAGTCTTAGTCGTATTTAGTTAATAATGATTGATACATTTCAACAACATTGCTTAAAGCAATGATACTATAAGTTGGCATATGATACTCAAACCTAATTGGTATCTCAAGATCATTAGTGTTTAAGTTTTACAATGCTTGTTGATCACCTAATCTTTGAATACTAACTTTGCTATGTATAAGGTTAAGATCCGATTAACTGTTTTAGATGGTATATCTCGTCTACTAATTCACTAACACACAAAGCTATTCCTGATTTGCATTAAACTACTTAGTAGATTTCTAAAAATTAAAGGATTTAAAATCAAATTTGGCTTCGCAATCTATTTCATTACGATCATTAGAAGATCGTTCTTCTCAACATTCATCTACGCTTCCATATGTGTCAACAGATTCAACCGACTAACCTAAATTATGTTGGTAAGCTTTACATTCATCGGACGCCGTTTCTAAATGTCTTACGCGATCTTAATGTATCCAATTTATAAATCACTACGTAAAAGGACTATAATCGAAAAGAAATATAATATAATAAGGACATATCGATAAACCTGTGATAAAACCCTAGACCCCGTTTTCTAAATATCGATGATACAGCTAAAAACAACAGTGTCTAGGTATCTCAAATATCACAGAGACCATTAAATTTTAATATTTTGTCGACGAAGCCTCCAGGGAAGTTTATCAATAACAAATAAATCCTTGGAATATTGGCGTAGAGAAACAAAATGAATGGTTTTACGCCCCAAAAATTTGTAAGCACATTAATAAAACAGTCTCTTCTGGACGTGAACATTTGTTTATTACGACACGCTGTGATATACTTTTTTATTTGTATATGGTATTTGGTTTTAGGAAAAAGGTTTAATAATAAAACGTTTTGAATGTCAGAGCCGAGATTGTCTGTCCTCGGTCCAAAGAAAATATTTGAATTTATATATACTTTGGTAATTCTGGTCTCTTATATCTTTATATTTTAAGGGTCTCGCTAGATCAGTGATCTTCTTTATTTAAATCTAGTTTGCATGAATTCCAAGATTTACTATTAAACTCATACTTGGAAATTAAAAGCAAAATTTTAAAGTAAGTTATAAGCATCTGTTTTCAGAATTCAAACCAAACCAAAGACGTTTATGTATTCACCTTTGAACTGAGCTGATTTGAGTATTGAGCTTGGAATTTTAATAACAGGTCTTGGTAATTAGTTACAAAATCCTTCATATACGAGTATTTGATGATAGGCCAATATTTTGGACATCTAATGATCAACGACCTTCAAAGTATTGAAAGAACCGAATGCGGAGAATTTTGAGCTGTAAAGATTACAATTGGTTTGAAACCTTCCTATTTATTTATAACAGCATGGCTTCTTTGAATCCATTAACGTGTACTGCTAGATTTATTGAGTCACTTGTTACAGTAGACCAGTATTAATTACATTTACGCCCGGAAGTATTTATGTCTTTTAATTACCTACATCTTTATGGTTTCTTATAATGAATGGAGTAGAATGACAGTGAAAGTAATATGCTTCATTTGAAATACTTTCTCCGAACATTTTTATGGGTAAATTAAGACATCGTTTCACCAAAACCCTATGAAAAGTGACAAGAAACTCACAAGCAGAAGCAGCAGTTTTATTTTTGTCTAAGTAACAGACACGTAGTTACTTAGAATAGCATTTTGAACTCATATCTAAACATTCTTGCCTCTGAAATAACAGTCTAATTCAGTAAAAGCATTCCTGTTAAGCATGTCTTCGACATAAAGTTTGCATTTACAATGTTGCAGTTTTACTCATAACAAATAAGCATATACGTTCTAATATATTATTTCGAAATGTAATCTCTCTTCGGAAATAATCTCAGGATTAGTCACCTAAATTCCAGTTTATATTCACGTTCAATATTAGTGAATTTATCAATACCTTTTTTGGCAATTTATCTTGTACTTGAACAATTTTGTTTTCAATCTTCGTTTTCTGTTTTAGCTCTAAATCATGTTTTCTCTTTTCATAACATTAGATTAATCCCTGTTCGTAAAGTTCCTTACTATCCGATTGCTACTCATTTTCAAAGCAAAATATATTTTTTACGAAATCCACATTGTGCAGATTAAACTGCCGAAGGGGAAATATGTACGTATTAGAAATTAATTGGTGCTTATGTAAAAAAATAAACGAACGAAACGAAACGGAACGAAAACAGAAATTGAAACTCATCATACACTTCTACTTCGCTGAGAATAGAACCCAAGACCATTCTGACGGCAGTCCAGCAATGACTTATACGCTACGTGGGTTGTCATCTTATGTTATGAGGTAAAAAAATCCAAAATGACCCATAATTAACCGTAATTTTAATGTCAAATGTATATATAATGAAATTAGGTCGTATGAATAACATGCCAAATTAACTAACAATGAGCAAAAAGAAGTAGCTACGTTTTGGACAGTCTCCAGGAAGCATTAATCGGTGGAAACGACAAAAGAAACGGAAAAGAAATACAGATTTGTCGATATTTAAGCGCTTCAACAACAATGATATTAGAATAATAAAGCGTAAGCTTATCAACAAAGTGTCATACTGCCAACTGATCTTTTACTCTAATAAGTATGTTAATTTAAGTTTTAAAATATTCTTAAGTAGCGTTGAAGGTTTTTAAATAACTGACTTTCCTTCATCAGTTCTCTTTATTGGGCGACAATCATTAATGCAAAGTCAATACTGATGCTTTAGGAGGTGCTAATAACTATGAACTTCGATGACCACTTATTATCGAGCAGCTTGTTTGCGTATGTCGTCTAGTTAAAGAATAATTGGCTTTGTCAATAGTCAAATAAAATCATTTATTCGAAGAAGGTTTTACAAACACTTTTCAAAAGTCGACTAAGCCAACGCTTAGGCAAAGCCCTACTATGAGTGACCCTAGTAGAAGTAGCGAGCAAAGAAATAAAACAAAACTGGCTTTAATAAAATATACAAATTTTTAAAGTCATAGTTATCAAATTATTAGGCAACAAAACACCTAATTAAAAGTTACTTTAATCGGTTGAAAGTAGCCTACACCGAAATTCAGTCGATTCAAACATGTTTCATTATGCCCGAAGGTTACAATATCCATTCATTTCTCAATTTCTTATATGAATAAAAAAATATTCCAAAAATTACGATTTTCATTTTCAACGTTAACATTAAGTATAAAGTTGCCAATGGGCAAAACCCTTCTAATAGCATTTCGTTGTTCACTTCAAACTCATTCAACAACGATACCGCACGAAATAACGATACAGAGCGGAACAACGATTGCCTATTGTTAACATGCTAATGCGGTGGAGTGATAAAGAAAGCCTTTTGGGTCTTCGTGCCTGAGTTTATTGATAGGACTGCCTGTTATGTAAATCAGTTGGGAAAGTTTTTATATCTGTTTTATCGTACGATTATCTTTTGTTGAAACGTACGACCTTTGCAACGCGTCGGAATTTTAAATACTTTCATTCGAACGAACTCATTGTATCATTACAAGCTATTACCTTGCAAATAGCTGATAAAATCGTCTATATTGTACTTAAAACTTTGCATCGCTGTATTTTATTGTAGTTACTGATAAACATTGAGTCGGTTTGTTTGCTGGTTATTTAACTTAACAACTTTTTTATGACTTGGTTTAAGTGTTAAATTTGTTTATCTTTGGGTAATTCTATTGCTTTTACTAATCGGACATAATCCATGGATATATAGAGGATATTTAAGAAAAGGTTCTATAATTTCCTTGGTGTACGCCATCTACACACATGCAGACTGGTTTTAATACTTCAGATTTTTTTGTAGGTTATATTAGTTTATTTTAGTTTAATTTTGCTATTTACATTTAATTTAATTTAGTATTTTTGTTTTGTATGTCATGTATCTGAGTTAGTTAGTGTAATAGGACTTGATGTCCGTTCTAGCTGACTATAAACAATAAATAAATAAATAAATAAATAAAAATACAGAACTCTTAAATTAATTATAGGTTGACAACTAAGTTATTGCTGCTTTTGTCGATAGATTCACTATACGCCTAACGAACGGAAAACTTTTACACAGCCAGAACGATGGAAAAAAGCATCCGCAAGAACGGCCAATATCTAATTGAATAAAGTTATATTTTTTAACAATTTTATTTAATTTTCCTTCTTATTTGAAATCGGCAATGACTTAGTTGCCAGCCCAATATTGCATTATAGCGTTTCCTATCCATTTTATCAGTTATAACACTATCAGTGTGAATACCCTAAAGACTCACTAGTCGACGACACTATCAGAATTAAATAGGTTCACATTTAATAAAGGTGATATCGTGTAGCGTATGAGTTAATCTAGTGTGGCTAAGGGAGGCAGCGGGTAAGGCCTGCGCTGTCCACTGAGATAAAGGGATCCCGGCTTAATACAATAGGTACTGTCCGCGAGCACAGACTACCCACTGATCAGAGGTAACGCATACGAACGGTAGGGTAATTTTTGAACCGGGTTATTCGATTGACTTCTTATATACATTAATAGCAGGCAAAGGACTTGAGTACTAGATTTGAAAATGGACGGATATAAGGGTAGACGTAGGCTGCAGAAAAGATGGGTGGATTGTGTGACGAATGACATGTGTATGAAAGGAGTGAGTGCAGAGCTGATGAAGGACCTCCGTCCTCTGTCATCTCTATGAATGGAAGAAGAAGACATACTGCGCCGACCCCAACGGGATAAGGACAGGGAGATGATTAGCAGGCAAACGACCATTGTGGCAATCGAAATCGAATTGATGCATCTGAAATGTGGTTCTTGAGATGAATTGTGAGAATCCCTTGGACTGCGAGACGATCAAATGAATCCTTTTACAACTCAAAACAAAAAATCTCTTTCACCCTTAACAATATGCTATCTTCGTGTACTTAGCTTTGGTCATTTATTGAGACGAGGAGAGGATAGTCTCGAAAAATATTACTGTCAGGAACACAGAAGGAATAAGACGTTATCGCCCACCTACTAGACAGTTCGATTAGATTACGGTTGCAAAAACGCCAATATAGCTACGAATAGAGGCCGATGAGATAATTGGCTTGTTACTGATTTGCTTCCCACTATGACTCGAATAAAGAGGCCGATGAGGTAATTGGCCGGTTACTGATTTTCTTACCACTATAACCACAATCATCAATCATGAAAGATTGACCAGAGAGGGAAAGCAAGAGAGTAGACAACCATACGAGTAGCCTATCTCTAAAGGTTCACCCTGACCCATGGACTAGTAGCACCAAAGGATAATCGATGTATTACCGATCAAGAAAGATGAGAGAAATTAAGAAATGGCTCTGAAATCCACAATTACTAACTTAATCAAGAGAGTAGGATATGTATGTTTCACGGAAAAACAATTATACTAGTAATAATACCAATGCTTTATTAATTATCTAGATAGTTACGCAAAGCCTTACCCATGATACACGAGAACTAACTTCTATATTCTCTGTTGACTCCATGAATGAGACCACCTTACACAAGGATTGAAGCCAGTGTTTAAGACGGCTCCAATACACCTACCAGTAACTTTAAAAATGGTCTCCATATTAGAAAATACATGCCGATTACTTCAGTGAAAAACCTGCAAGCCCTTCGTATTGTTCCGTAAAAGTGAATGAAATCTGCCATTCCGCACATTTCTAACGCAAAGACAGCCTTTGTTTTTCTTTATTTTTTCGGGGAGGAATTCCCATTAGTGAGATAGGTATGAGCTGTGATAAATACCTCTAAGATTCCTTAAACACGGATCTAGATTCGTATTCTTAATTCGAAACCACGCAATAAAAGTACTCTATGTCAGTAGAAGCAATAAATGTACTGACATCTGTCTTACGAATGCTACCTATTCTCAGCCAAGACTCTTGTTATAAGCACTATTCGTACAATACCTCGTAAGTAGTGCTACTATTAAATAAATAAAACAATAAATCTATGAGTTCAATATAATCCAAACTTATTGATACGAAACCTTTATCTCGTATAAATCAATATTCACTAATATCTTTTTTGCTTTCATGACAGTTAACAATAGCCACACGTTGCGTCCAAAGCCCGTTATGTCTAAAAATCAATCACTCAATAAACTTGCAACCACTTGATAATATTAGTAAAGAACATAACTATATTTATTTTCAATTTAATGAAGCGTAGGGTAGAGGAAGGCCGAAGAAAAGATGGATGGATTGCGTGAGGAATGGCATGTGTATGAAAGGAGTGAGTGCGGAGCTGACGAAGGATAGAGATGAATGGAAGAAGAAGACATACTGCGCCGACCCCAAGTAATGGGATAAGGACAGGGAGATGATGATTCTAATGAAATGTGGACAGAGATTAATTATAAAAATGTAGGTTGGTTACTGACATGTGCCTTATCAAAAGTGGAATTTTTGTGTCCATTGATACATAAAAGAAAGATAAACGAAGTGATTAATGAATTTAAGATTTTCTTTTAAAGCACGCGTTTTTTCTAAATTTTGTTTGTGTAACAATTTGGTTTTCGATACTTTTTTATAATATTGTTTTTCATTATAGATATCCTAATAAATATATATAGTGGTTGTGTACCTGAGTCGGGCGGAACTACTACAATACATTGGGCGAGCCAAAGCATGATTTAAGTTATTAATTTCATTCCAAACAACTTAATTAAAAAAATCGTAATTGTCACATTTAAATCCTAATTGTAACATCTAATATTAAATTGTTTTTAGCAAAAACAGTAGTTATACAGAAAGTTTCATTTTATTTTAAATATACCAGTCATTAAAACAAATCAAGTGCCCACCCAGGTAGCTTTATATTTAACCAATTTTAAGTTTACTTTTAGTGCAAAAACACATGGGGTAATAGTTTTAGAATTACAGGCGTATGCACGGCGTTTTTTATCTAATATATAATCCAACTTTCATTGTTCATTGGTCGTTTAATTATTTTTTTTACTATTAATTATAAGTAATGCTTGACTACAGCCCCCCTGATGGTAAGTGATGTAGTCTTGGTAAAGCACATTAACTTAGTAGAAGTCAGTTACTGTTGACTTGAAAACATCAACAGTAGAATTCAACGGGAACACAGATACGGGCAATTTATTCCACTCCTTCACAATATGTATTCATAGAAGTGTACTTGATAGAAGGGGTATGATTATCATGATTAATTTCAATCAAGTGTTGTAACAAAGACGGTAATTATTCTTTACCAATCGAGTGCTTCCAATAACGGCTTCCTTCTCGACGTTATCACCATTGCCACCGCCAGCAACGGAAAGTCCGTTTGTTTGACTCTCCACAGAGTCGCTCTTGACCACGCAGAATAAAGATTGCTGCAGACGACAGAATAAACTTATAATATATATATATATATATATAACAAAATTAATGTTTGTCTGTATGTCCTCTGAAATGGTAGAAGATAGAGTATCGATGTCTTCAGCAAATTTGTACAGAATTCCTTGATAAATGTTTTGGTATCAAAATTACCAGACCAAAATTCTTTAACAGCATGTTTAGACTTCCAAATTAAAGTTTCTATAGAACATTGAATTTATTTTACAGTTTTATAATTACCTATTATTTAAAAATTCGTGTTTGTAGCCTATAAGGAAAAGCATAACTTTTCCTTGCCTATTTTAAGGAAAAGCTATTATGTGTTATCTCAAACTTACTGAATGCCGTTTAGTTTCATTGTCAGCGGACATTCTCTCCTCATACTCGCGGTAGTCCTCGTCCACGGCCCCCGGTACCGAGGCGACGCACAGTATGTGTTTGTCGCTCACCGAAAACGATTCAATCACCTCCGCTGGTTTATTCGCGTCTATTATCTGTTAACAAACGATCAAATTAAATTATAAAACTCATACATACATACAGTCCCCTTTCTATAAAAATTTATTTAATTAATTATTTGAATACGCTATTTCTTTTTTAACATTCTACCACCAATTTCGTAAATATGCTTTAACATCGAAAAGAACAGGCGAAATAAACTCTTCAGCACATCGTTTGATGTCAAATAGTTAATACTAGTTACGAAGTACAATTTGAACTTACGCGAAACTAGATCTAACATCACTATTTACAAACAAGACAAAATCGTAATTATCTACTGAAAGAATGAAAAAACCCGCGAGGATTTAATCACCTTCAATGTTTTCCATCATCAGTGATGGAGTACAGTAGGAGTATATTATTTGTCGCATTGGGAGAGCGGATGCTGCTAGCTCTCAGATGTGGCTATTAAAAACGCTTCTTACCATAACAACGCCCTTGTTTTGAGTGCTGGAGCAAATCCACACGAGCGATGAAAGATTCTTGTCTAATTGCTCCATGAGATGGGTTGACTGCAACTGACGACAAATTTGTTCCACCTCCGGAGAGTGAACCGATTGAGCCTTGCTCATCTCGTACGCTGCAACATTATACAAAACCATTTAAAACACAAACAAAAACAAAATTTTCGATGTTGTCATTATGTACATCATTCTTCTAGTCGTATGTCACTGAATTTCTCTTAAACCAATCGATTTTGATAAGATTTTTAAGCGTATTTGAGTGGGTTCGATAACTGTTTAGAGCCAGGATTTATTCCCATAGGAAATATTTATGTCGCCGGACAATATTTGCCGAATTCCCTATTTTATATATGTTTATAATCATTCCATGCAATAGGAACCCAGCTTAATATTTATTTTTATGTAAATAGCCAATAAACCATAAGACGAGCCACATGAAGGTAAGTCAAAGGATTAATAACATGATAAGTAACACAGAATCGGGTATAAAAATATAACTAACACTTGTATAGCTTATGTACCAGTTAACTTATGTACCAGTATCTTAAAAATACATATTTCCTTTCAAGAATATGCACTGCATTGAAAAATATTACGAGCAGTGGAACTATAAAATTGGACGTCATTAACGTATATTTTATTAAATTATTTATTCATCTACATAATATTAAAAAATTAGTTATCGCTTTTGCGAACAAGGCTGAATGTTCTCAAAGGTTCTTGTAGGTTTCCTATTGCAGTTTGGCCAACAGAATGGCCAAGAGTTATGTTAATGTTGGCAGTGTAACAAGATCTGATGATAATACTAACCAAGACACATGGGCTTCTCTGCTTTATCCTCCTCCTTGGCGTAGAACACACTCTCGCCGACCATGCAACCACCGTCCGGAGTACGACCTCCGTTCAAATTCACTCCCGCAGCACACAGCAACGTCATACGAGGCTCTGCCTCCGCTATTGGCCTGTTGGACATTTGAAATTTGTTTGTTTTGTTCCAATACAATTTCTGAACAGCTCCTGGTTGATTGAAAATGTTAGTTAAAAACGAATTTTGAATACAAAGACGTTCATTTCTTTACGTGTGGATTTGATTAAATTTTGAAAAGGGAACATACAAAACAGCAAATTTGTTTTGAAATTGATCCAAATTATATATCCAAATTGGATTACAATACGCACAGAGCTTATTAGTAAACAATCCAAGCCAATATAGTGAATCACTTATTAAAAAAAACAAGTAATAAAGCAGATGGAATATATTATGTTAAAAGTTAAAAAATAATGTTGTTAAATTTTAAAACAGAACATACTAAACAGTTGACTCAAACGCTAGTAGTGCCATCTGTTGCCATCTGTTCAGAGTTTTACGCCACCTTCACCATCGCAGAAATAAAAAACATTCCATTGGACTATTCACGATGTTCTGAACTATTCTGAACAATACAGCCGTGCAATTCAGTCTAATTAACTGCGTAGAAAATACGTATCATGAAAATATGTATTATGGTAAGTGAAGTTTAAAATAAATCCACACCTGCCGTGAGTAACTTAACAAGTCGAAAATGCACTTTTACAGAGCAAATATTTTTAAGTTCAAGTTTCATCTGTAAATTGTGATTTATGATTGAATAAATACTTTTCATTAACAAAATATAGCAGGTCGACTTATCAACTTATTCAGGCCAGGTACAGAAATAATAATTAAATAACAATTACCTGCAGAAAATGGGCACAGGAACCGGTACGCCTCCTGAGGGTAATGAAATGCATGGGCTCGGTCCCTTAGGCCCCTGGCTGCCCTTTCCTGGCAAGCTCCATCCGTACGCCTGCGTACGCCCGTCCTCTTTGCGCACGTGAGCACGCACCTACAAACAGTATATATTTAACGACCATGGTTACTGTTTTTAAGGTATCGTGATAGAAACGTTTAATGTCCTATTTTAAGCAGGACACTTGTATCGCAGCTCTTATAGTAAAACAATTCTCTAAAGTAATTTTCTAAACTTTTTTTATAACACAAAGAAATAATGATACTCTGAGGGCAAATTTAATAATGGTTTGCTATCTTTTTTATCAAGTTTGTCTTTGATGCATCCATAAAATGTCTTACGTCTGTCCGTGAACATCAAAATCAAGAAAACTATTTTAAAAAGGTGGTTTTGTAGTAAGATATGTTAGTTTTTTTATTGGTTTTTTTTTTTTAAATCGATTTTCATGTAAGGAGTCCTAGTAGGTATACTTCTGCACGTTATTTTTTGTTTTGTTTACTGAAGTAAAAATGTGCTGAAGCACATCTTTACAAAACGAAACTGAACTCTTAACCTAAGAGAACCGGTTGCAGAAATGGTAATTTCCATGCACAGCTGGTAGATATCCAGCGCCTATTATTATTAGTTACGCCTTTACGCGTTTCTTAATTATTTTTCATATTTTTGATTGTCGATTATGAATATATACATATGTATCTATACATATATATATATGCTACATTAATGTACGCACAACACTAGACATTTATAAGGCAACGACCCCCCTGGACGTTCCTTTTTAAATAGTTCCATACATGGCTAATCCAGTCAGTTTACTTTACGCTCAACGTCCTCAGTGATGGGGAAATTTAATTAAAACAAGACCAGTACCACGTAAGAGAAATTAACACAAGACAAGCTGAATAGGGGAATCATATATCATGCTAATCGAAAACCATGATTTGCACTTCAAACATGGCAGAATTTTAGGACAGTCCGTGTAGGAAATTTTATTCAATAGGTTATTAATCACATGAATGATAAAAAAGACCAGTATCCATAACACAAAATTATTATATTAGTTTGTTAGAACTTAGAGGAAGAAAGGGCAAGAAAATTTGGTGAAAAGTGGGCTGGATTCTGCCACACATTTCATCTGCGTTCACAGTTGATAACAAGGAACATGTTCATTTAACTAGATAAGTGAGGTTTCAAATAAATAACTATCTAGTTTACATCCCAAATATGGTTTCCTATCGCAATGGTAAATAAATCAGCTCTACAATTTCAGTACATTTTCAATAACTGTACAAATATTGAATAAATTGATATATCGCTTACATATATTAGGTAAAAAAGTAAATGCAGTACAAAATATATATACACCACGTATAATTTCATCCTCTATTCCATGAACTTTTATCCTATCATATACATATAGGTTTTAAGGAACTACTTTATAAATATTGGGTATAATAAAAAAATAACTATAATAAATTCAATATAATTTATTACAACTTTAAAAGATCGACAAAATATTTACAGTTACTTCAAGAAGGTATAATATGATATAATATATAGTCAATTTATTAATATAAAGAACTTTATAACATTATCGACAAAATTGATTACTTACACCTACTACTTAAACCACAAACATTGATACTATAAAGCTTTCTTCAAATATTCGGCTGAAAAAAAAGGAAAAAGGAACTTCAGGGCTAGAAATAAAATAATAAATAATATCATAACTTGACATAAAAGTCGAAACAAATATGTAAGACTAAAAAAAAAGAAGAAAACAGGTCTTGTCAGAAAATTGAAAACCGAATAATAAATTTCATAAAGCACAAAAATCCAACTTACATTGGACATAAATTGTTCACACAATTTTTACCGAAATATTTATTACAATATTGTAAACGCTTAAATGAATTTTACATTTAACAACCCAAGGAATTTGAGTCTCAATATATTGACATTTAATAATAAAAATGTATATTGTATGTTGTCATGCATATGTATTAATAGCAAAGTAGATATTTTCGTTTTATTATTTATCTATTACAACTACAAGTGTAAGATAATGTGTCAAGTTCGTACTAGCAAAGTACTATATCCTTGATTTTATTTATTTTAACGATTACTAAGAGAAAGTACACTTTACACTTACTATATAGCTATATAGCAATTGAGAAAATATTAAGTGACCTATAATTACAGGGAAACATGATTCAACATACGTAGAGATTTTCCAAAAGATTCTCCAAAATTATTATGTTGTTTATGTATGTCAACAAGCATATCTTCATCTCACTTGTGGTAGCAATTATAATATTCACAATGCAAAGTAAACATATTGTAGGACTAGGACTCATTTTAAATGATATTACTATCGCAATTATAATTTTCTACACCAAATTCGATATTTAAATCGTAATTAATACAATATATATTATGTAAAATTTTTCCTATGTGTCTCAAGTGTAGAAGGAATATTGTATTACAAACTTAGAGCGAAATATGTACCTTCGTCTATGAACTTATAGTAATAGGAACAATGTAGTTATGTTGAATAGTACAAATGTGTCTTGTTCAATAAGAGTCCTTTATGTCTTAATAACTAAAAACTTATTTGTATGCTACGTTATGGCTCTGGATGTAATGGTAGCAAATAATTAATCACAATTAAGCTTTATATGGAATAACTAACCTGTCTGAACTGTTCGCTCCTTTCCTGGCGTCTATGATGATGGTCAGAGAGTTGAGTCTCCAGGAAATCCGCTTGTGTACGAGAATGCCTCAACGGAGGTTGAGGCGCCGCCACTGCTTTTAGGTGTGGCGTCGACAGAGGGCGTTGCGGTCGTTCAGATGTACTGCAACGCAATTTAAATTAGTGTAGACGACGATCAGCTGTTTTATCTATCAATCAATCCCTAAGACGAAGTAGGACATGCTACAAATCTCAAATCTATGTGGTTATGTTAATATGAAAAGAGAAAATTATATACCAGATTTTTGTATAATATATTCTTTATTCCCTATAGTAAACTTATAGAGAAGAAGCATAGGAGTACTACTGGATTCAGTAGATGTTATGCTTAATTATAAAAAATAGTTTCCATCGGATCGAGTTATAAATTTAAACCATTCTCGAATCTACTAACAAACACTAGACATTTCATCTACATCGGCCTGACCGTTTAGGGGGAGTTCAGTTTTCAGGGGGAGTTCAGGGAATTAAACACTTCATTATTTACGTTTATAGTATCAATGAGTTGAAATCCTTTAAGAACTTTTAAGTTTTTAATGTGGAAAGCGCTCATATTTTGAGTTATAAAAACATAATGAGCCCCATCTCATTGGTTATAAACACACTACTTATACACTTATACATAGTCATTTTAATATTATTGGATATATTGGATTCGGCTGACGTTATTCTACTACATTTGCAATACTTAAATCGTCTTCGTATGACTTTGATTCCCATAAAACACAAATAAATAATTAAACAATCAGAATAAAATGTGAATTTAAACCATTTTCGAATCCACATAGACACAAAACAATTTATCAAAATCGGTCTAACCGTTTAGAATGACATGAGATATTAACATAAAAATGAAATATATGTACATATGTCGAACAAAACACAACAACTTCAAATAATAAAGTATTCATAGATATATTTTTAAATATTTGTATTTCTTTACGTAAAAAGTAACCAATAGGAGTTATCGAGTTAAAACTTTTTGTAAATTTAATAAAACGATATTACTATATATAATTACTAGATGAACCAGCAAACTTTGTTTTGTCATATAAATTACTATTTAAGAACTATTTTTATAACCATAAAATTTTTTATAGTGGGTTAACCTTAAAAGCTAGACATATGCTATCGCGGACTTTTATTTAGATCTTTTAGAGGGGAACAATAT
>DWJN01001471.1:0-17877 GCA_018248895.1 Carystus phorcus
AAATTTCGAATACTAATGTTGAAAATTCTAATCATTTTTAAAATTTCTACTATCTCACTCACACACCCGATGTTCCAAATTCGAATACTTTTTAAATTTCTTTCATTTCACTAATACATTTTGTGTCCCGTATTTTCTTTCTTTTTTTATTTAGTCCGGATCCATCTAGAAAGTTACTTTCAATTTTTATTCTTTTCATGCTATTACTTTAAATATACACGTGACGTATTTCGGCCTGCAACGCTACAGTAATAATAATAAGTAAGGTTCACTCTGCTTTGGTTACAGAAAGGTTCAGTCAGTCAACGTAGATGGAGTGGTATAATAAGCTGCCATTCAAGAAATGGTTGGTATCCAGCTGCCTCTTTTACAGACAGCAGAGGGGAATGTGGTGTCGGCGAACGAATAATAAGCTTCGATATTGGAAATCTCAAATCTGAATTGAAGCACGATACAGGTTTTAATTTTACTATATTTTATAAATAAATCATTTTTCCATGGTAGTAAATATATTGATTATTTATAACGAATAAAAAAGTAGTTAGTATATCAGTGCAAAAAGGAAAAAATATTGTTTTAACCTTAGCAACTCAAGTTTTCCAAATAATATCAAGATATATGCATTCTACGTAATTTTTATGGTGATTTATAAAATAGAGAAAATCAAAAATCATGAAGATCAGCTTGTAGTGTTTAATTTTACAGGCAACATCTTTTTGAACACAACTATAAATGATGTATTTAATAATTGCGGCGGAGTAAGGTGTAGTCGAGGCAGGTGTGTACAACTGCGTCAGGTATGTGATGGAATAAAAGACTGCGAGGACGGTTTTGATGAATCAAAGGATGCCTGTCAAAAAAAGAATAAAGTCTGCGCTGCAGATCCATACGACAATGGATGTGGTGAGATATTCAAACTCTAATAAGTTACTACTAAAGCGCTCATAACCCAGAAGCTCACGTCGATTCTATACGATCGACAGAGTTAAGCAATTGCGGGTGTGGTCGCTTCCTAAATGGGTGACCACCAGTGGCAAAAATTCTTGGCCGTTTTCGTACTTTGGAGGGTGCGTTATCGTAGACAGCAGTCGTTAAATCATGTCGGAGTGCGAGAACGACATAAAAACTTGCGACAGTTGGGTTGGCCCCTAACTCCTCCACCAATCTGCACTTGAGCAGCGTGGTGGAGTATTCTCTGACCTCCTCACTGATGAGGAGAGATCCGTGCTCAGTAGTGGGCCGTAATGGGTTGAAGGCAAGTTACAAATACCGAAAACTTGTCTCAATTGTCGTATAGCTAACAGATAATAAATATGACTGGCAATTAAAAAAGAAAGTTTTTTTTAAACTTTCAGAATGTCCGGTGGGTCAAATGAAATGTCGCAATGGCCGTTGCGTTTATAAGGAACTATTTGGTAATGGTCGTGATGATTGTGGAGATGGTACGGATGAACCAGCAACGACCACATGCTCTAAATATCTTAGTAGGGTCATGCCTTCAAGGATATGTGATGGCATCCTACATTGCCATGATAGGAGTGATGAAGATCCATCCTATTGCAAGTGTTTCGCTAAACGTGTTTTCAAGTTAGTATAATATATAAAATATTCACGTAGTGATTTATCTCGTAATACACTTAAGCAATAATTACTGGATTCAAAAATTTATCTCATATAATACCACAACTCTTATCTTTTTACTTAATTAATTTGTAATTAGTAACGTGCAGGGTCATCTGTTGGTAAGTGATCACCGAGGCCCGTGGACTCAGCAACATTAGAGATATTAGCATCACGTTGCCGACCAAGTTTTCCGTGACGTTGAATATTTTCAATAATGTTTTAACTATAAAACAAGACATTTATTGAATGGCACTATTCAATGAAATGACTTGCCGTTATGAGAAAAATAAATTTTCTGTAGTCCCAATTATTGAAGCAGTAAAAATGTTTATTTGTAAATTGACTTTCGTTTATTTGACTAGTCAAAATGTCTAAATACACAAATGTAATATTTCATTGTAATGATTCTATTAAGAATCCATTTAAAGCGCAATAAATCGACATAATTATATTTGACTATAAGTACATATGTTATGAAAACCTGGTTATATATATTGTAATTTCTTTCAGATGTACTAAAAGCTCATTTATCGAAGATTACTGTGTAGCAACCGATATGGTGTGCGATGGGGTAAAAGATTGCCCCAATGGTGAAGATGAAAAAACCTGTATAGGTTTAAGTGCACCACAAGGAGCGCCGTAAGTTTAAACATAAACCTTTTACTTTATAGGTTATTAATACGGAGCTTGCATGATAAGCCGCGATAAATATATCTAATAACATTTATTGGAGAGGTGTTAAGGGCAATCTCATTGTAATTTTGTAAATGCGACCGGCATTATATTGAATTTTCTTGTAATTATAATATGGTCAAATATCTAGTGATTCGGTATAGTCTGTAGACTGACAAACGTGTAAGTACGCAAAATTTAAATTGAAAATCGAACATTGAAAATTTAATCAAATTTAACACACACAACACTTAAGTAAAAGCTTGTAAAGTGACTGCAAAATATCATTAAAATTAAGTATTTTCTTTAAAATAAAACTTATAATTTGTATTGACTTCCGACCATCTTGTTGTGAAACAATTTAAAGAATTTGTTATTTTTAAGGTATTAAAATTATAATATACAAATATCCATTTCGTACATTACAAAAAATGACATACATATCAATTCCTATTTTTTGTGTACCTACAATTGTTACCTACTCTATGGGTGTGCACTTAAAAATAAAAACGTACAAAAGTATTATGTATTAAATTGACTTCGAACCCAAATCTGATACTTGGGGTTTTTCTCTGACGGTTAGTCTATTTGTTCGCAAAAACTAGACATATTGAAGCGGTCTTTATTAAAGTCTAGATGGTTGAAGATAAAACTGTCATTAGATGAGTTAAATAGTTGTTGTAATGAACTTTTTACCTGCCATAAGTTAATGCTTGATAATAAACGATATTAATATCCGCTCCGTCTATACCTTTTGATTTGTACAAAGAATAAGTAATAAACAAATCTGGAAAAAAGTATTTCAGAAATAATTAACATTGTCTCAAACAATATTAAGACTTATAAATAGTTGAAGAAAAGTCAACGCATTTTAGAATTGTAAATTGACTTTCTTTTTTATATGTTGAACTTTACAAAATAGAAGTTTATTATTGAAACAGTGAAATATACTAGTAATATATAAATATAATATATATGAATTGATGAGCGAAACCCAATAAATAAAGTGATATAACCTCTATTTTATTAACAAAAATAAAAGCTCGTTTTAATTATATCTTTTCCGCTTAAGTTAGCAGATGTTCTTAATGATAATAATATATGCTTTCAAGTTGAAATTTAGGAGGATTTTAAATACACTCGAAGATTAATCATTATAAGATATAATCCGTAAATTACGTGTCCTCTCTCATATTTCCACTTTTCCCGTAAAGCTTGCTTGCATTATTAATTTTATACCTGAAGTGAAAAGGGTTCAAGTCAGACACTACCATTATGAATAATTCTTATATGGTTTTAAAAGGGCAAGGTCAGAATATTATAGCAGAAGACTACCTACATTAAATGCTTTAGCTTTTTGATAATCTTATAATTTACTTTGTTATTATAAACAATTTAGGGATTGGGTGTTATGAATTTAATATGACGGTACCCTGTGCCTAGTGCCTCGATTTGTAGTCTCAAATTAGCCCTTATTACGTCGAAATATTACTTCACTTTGACAATATGAATGAAAACAATGAATGTGCTATCTTCTTCAATAAATTAATACGCAATACATATTTATAATTGTGAATTACCCTTTTTACACCTTTTCCACGTAAATATAAACTGTGTCAAATTTGGTTCCATTAGCCTTATTGTTATAAAAAGGGGTACAGAATTTTCTCTTCACGTATTAATATATTTTATACACATAACATTTACTGTTTGGAGTTTCTTTCAGAATAGTATAGCAGGAGTATTAATTAATTTAATTTAATATTAATAAAATATAAGCTAAACACTCTTACTCTGTGTTTACCTGAGATCCCGTCAATTTTTATACACCCCGGGTCGTTTAATGTTCTACATTCGCACCAAACCGAAAAATCCTTGACGAAAGCCCGTAAATATTTAAAGATTCCACCCAAAAACAAAATCCAATCTGTCTAAATCAGCTCGGATGCTAATTTTGAAAGCTTATTTTTTTCTATTTCCAGACACGGCACTGGTAAAGTTATGATTCGTGCGCACGGAGTATGGTATACGAAGTGTTATTCTACACAAAATCATACCAGGTCAGAACTTGAGGCAATATGTCGCGAACTTGGATTTATCGGCGGCCACGCGAAACTGCTCCCAACGCCCACATCGGTAGTCCATTCTCACAACAGTGTTCTCGTCGATGAATTCAATGAGGTTTTGCTAAACAATAACACTATGATCAAGCTCAGAAATACTCATTTGCCTATAGCAAAGGCGACTGTTGACGATAATACAGAAAATTGTTACCCAGTTCATATAGAATGTGTATAGATTTCAGTTAAAATGTTAGTGAATTTCAATACATTTGTATTAATTTAAAATTTAGAAATAAATTTATTCGTAATACTCATTTTATTTGTCTATCAATATCCATCGCATGTTGCTACGTATATTAAAAAAAATTAAAGGAAATCAGCATTATCAAACATAATGTTATCGATATAATTTTGGTACCAAAACATTTATTAAAAATTCTAAACAAAGTTGCTAAAGATATCAATTACCTATATCTTATCAGTGTTCTATCTCTTACCATTTCAAAGATCATTAAGGACAAATAAACTTATATATTAAAAATTATTTATACAGAGTAGGCAACCCTATGACTAGACAAGGATAAGAATAGTGCTATACTTTAATTGTCTTCTGATACTAAATATTTATGATTCCTTACATAATGTTTAAATTGATAACCATACAACTATCCGTCGTGAGATGATGGTGATCCGCAGCAATTTTGTGGTGGTTCAAACCCTTCCCTCCTTCCTCCTTCCTTCTCCCCGAAATCCTAAACAACCGACTGTGATTCTTAAAACATTGGGTTTATGAGCAGAATTTCCATGGTTCTGCCTTTAACCTATTTATGGCTCACTACTGGGCACGCGTCTCTCTTCATCACTGAGAAGGTCTACATCATAATATACCACGCTGCTCCAGTGCGGATTGCTGCAGCGGGTAGTGGCTAACCCAAGTATCGGAAGTTTTAAACCGCCCGAAGGCCTTGTGCTTGGCTTGACGACTGCTATCTACAATAACAACCGGGACCGACTGCTTAATGTGCCCTCCAACGCACGGAAAGGCTGAAGAATTTTTTGCCACTAATGGTCACCCATCCAAGTACCGACTACACATTGAAAAAGGTTCAAGTTGTATATTATCTACTAAATACGTAATAGTTTACTTACCTACTTAAATATACTGTGTATCTTGACTTTTATTGTAGCAAAATTGCGATGTTACTGTACTTAATTATTTTTTGTGTTCTCAATAGTTTACACAAACAAATACAATATTACCCTCGATACACCGCGAATCTCTAGAACACATGAAACTTTGTTTATGGGACCTACTTTTTATACGTATATACCTTCCCATTTTATACTTAGTATAGTTAGTATACTTCTGTTCTTATCTGTGTGGGTATTAAAGCATATGTCACTAAGCTCCTCCTAAACAGTTGGACTAATTTTAATGCTTTTTTAAAATTAATTCGAGAATGATTTAAAGTCACAATATGATCCGATAGAAAATATTTCTTTTATCATGCAGGATAATATCTGCCTAATTCGCTGGTATTTATTATTAAAAAAATAACTTTTCAGAAATTCATCCCCTAAAGTCTAAATTAGGCGCAAATATTTGTATGATAATAAAAACGCTAAAATTCCAACGCAGACGAAAACACACTCACACTCCCAGTGTTGTCACACTTTTATACTGCCGCCATCTTTTGAGCAACTCTGTAACAATAAAAGCTCAAAACTAACATCAAAGCAAACTATCTAATATTCTTTTTGGTTTCGTAAGATGGCGTTGAAATATATAGTTCAATAATAATCTTTGGAGAAGACAATGCGATTCATTAAACAAATCTTTATACAGGACTACTGAAAAAAAAATGAGAAAACCAGTTTTTATGTATGGAATGTTGGCGAGACATAATTTATTTTGAAAATTTAATATTTTAAAAAGTAACAATATATTAGCAAAGGGTATATTTAAATACTCAATTATGTGAACCCTGTATTCTACTTGTCTTGTTGGCTTTGAATTTATATAGACTGTGTTTTTACGTTAATATCCTACAAACTAACAAATAGAAATTTGAACTCCTAAATTAATTTTAGTGGATCATAGTGGATAACAAATGATATTTATGTTCATTACATACGTTAATCATTCACATAATTCTTATAAAATAATGATGTATCTGTTACTGATTAACTAAAGGCTGATTCACGATGTTTATTAGAGGGAAATATATTACAGGGAACATGTTTATGTAGGCTGCAGGGATTCCGCCCACTGAAACAACCATTAGGGAAATTATAGTACAATTAGACTACAAATTTATATATATCTTCCGATATGCGTGTATGAAATTAAGGATAACGAAGTTCAATTAAATTGGATCATATTTTCCATAACATAGCTCTTTGATATATTCAGATGAATTTTAATTATGCCTATTTAATGTTAAGCTATCATAATCGTTAGCAGGCTTTAAAAAAATCGGAAAACATATACAAAAGCAGTATAGTTCAAACCAGACTAGCAGACATTTTTTCTCAAGTAAAACATGTTAGAATAAATATTGTCTATTGTTCGAAAGCTAGTCCGAAAACACGTTTTCGGTAATGGAATAAATTAAACGTGACCAAATGCATGTCGGCAACTCAGCTGTAATAAGGGTAAATAATTTATCGGCACAAAAAACGTTTGTTTTTCTAAATAATATCGCCAGTGAACCCAATCTAATGAACTCGCTCTTGACAAGTTAATCGTTCGAGACCCCTGAGGGGACACATGTTCTCAAACTCCATTTAAAAATAACTGTAAATTTATAAAAGATATTTTTAAGTTGTGTTATAGCATAAATATACGAATGTGGTTCTATCTGTTTCCAAGGCCTTTTTCTACACTAATATTATTATAAGGAGGAAAACTATGTTTGTTTGTTTGGTTGTAATGAATAGGCTCAAAAACTACTGAACCGATTTTAAAAATTATTTCATCATTCCAATATATGGCTATATTTTATTTTGGAAAAAAATAGGGTCCCGTAAGATATTTGGGTTTTTCAGACACAAGGTGTAAAAAATCATGATTTAGGTATATGGCAAAACAACGTTTGCTAGCTGACCTAGGAATACATAATTATAACAAACTATTATTAACCAACAACCATCTTGATTGCTTTATATTATTATTTCGTCGTCAATACATATTTGTTCGCCAAATAATAAATATATTCCGTCATCACTTTATTTGCTATTACGACGACAAAATAGTGTTCACTAGATTTAGGAAAACACAATTAGCAATTCCAATTATATTAAGATTTTAGCATTGACTTCCTAGTTTATTGTAGGGATGTCTCCTCAAATTTTGATGAATTACATATATATCGGAGTTGGATAAAAATATCTTTACGAAGAAAAGCGAGAACATTAAAACAGAATACTACTAGATCTATTAATTACCTATAAAATTTCTATCAGTTGCAACTTTGCACAAGTGTATTTCTTGATTATAACAAGGTAAGAAAGGTGGGAAGAAAAAATCCCGAAAGTTTTTATTTCTATTTAGACGCAGTCTAAATAACCTGTATAAATACATCTCATAAATATATCTCAATTCTAAGCTAATATTGCACTCCTTATCATCTTTCAAATCAAGTCCCGTCAAAAATAGATTAAAACACTAGAATACAGAATTATATAAAAAGTTTAAATTTGCTCTCTGCTGTTTGTTAAATTACTCCTAATTTAGTCGATTTCATGCAGATTAGCATTTGTTATTGTCTTCGGTTGACCGATTCTGCGAAATTGATACAAAAAGGAAAATAAAGTATTGAGAGGCCTCCTCGTAAACCAAACACCTGATATGGATAATTTTTTACAACAATTAAATTCTTGTTTATATTCTTCTCTACCATATAAATAGAATATTGTATATGTAATCTATAAAATTATAGGACTAATATACATAGGTACAAACAATTCGTATTCTAATGATAGTCGGGGACTATAGCTTCCAAATGAAGATTAATATTCTGTTACCTAAAGACAAAGATTTTTAAGATATCGTCTTTTGTCTGTATTTCATGTTCTAAATTTAAATCTTTGATAAAGTTTTTTTTTTGTTTAGGTACTAAATATAACCATGGTATATTTACTGAAACTTAATCGGCTATGTCTAAAAATATTCTTACTATAATAAAAAAATTTGAACAAAAAAGGAAAACCGCCTTCAAAAGGAATTAAATAATTTGATGGGGAATACTGCCTAGGAAGTAGGTGCCTTTGCAGGTGTTTCAATTAAAATAACTAGTAAAGTATGCAATTCATTTTTCTTAACTTCTTAATAAGTACTTTTTTTTACAAAACCGTTAGGCGTTCAAAAAATACCTTCAATGTTTATGTATTCAGATAGATCTTTTCTAGTGATTCTAATATTTGTTTCAATATTTTAGAATAGAATCTTATCCTGTTGATAACAAATATGGAACTGCGTCATTATCAAATGTATTTTCCCGAAAACGCTTTTTCTCAGAACACTAACGTAAAGCTAATAATAACATTATACTAATAATAATAATTCGACGCCGCAAAGTCTGGTCGAGATAATGACTCCACATTCAACTTGAGCCATTTAGACTTGAATGTTAATGAAATTTTATATAGACCCAAATAGGAAAAAAATATACCTACGTATTAATCTAAATAGATTCAAAGCTTTATATTCACACCGCATTCCTTGACCATAAATAAGTTGTATATACGTGACACTATAATACAAGTTAATACAAGATATTACAGGATTATTGAATAAAGACTTATAAATCGTCAAGTGTCCATTGTATTGTAATATCGGTCGTAAATCAGCATTTTAATTCAGTCCTTTAATTTGCACCGCTCAGTAATTTATAAGTAAGCGAACGGGACAATTTTTACCGTTGCCGGGTTTGTGACGCTGTATCTTCAAATTCCCGCAAATTCATGGTGCAATACGTCACAATCTGATGCTTTAATACTACAATCAACCATGAAATAAGATTTTATTACATCAAAGGTTTAATGATTGGTTAATATTAGTACTGTTCATATGGTTGTAAGGGTATAAATTCACTATTTTATAGATACTAAAAGTATACACTGCAATAAAAGTACTTGACTTGGAAATAGCTTAATGATACTATATTTGGTATCAACTTCAAAAATTAGCATATACTTCACAGTAAATATAAATGTTACATTTATAATCTCATATTTAGAACAATTTGAACTATAGTAGTATTTAAAAATAATTCCTCGTACTCCTCGCAATTAGCTAGCGGTAGTGGACTTCACGGTATTCATGATGTATAATACAATAGTATTATAGCAGAACGGAAAGAAACCACCCTCCGAAAATCAATCGCTGTTTTTATCCCCTCTGAGGCATCGGTAATGTCTTTGAAACTGCTTATTTCCGTAAGCCATGGGACCATTTATCGGCTGTTAGAGTAAAAAAAAAATAGTTTATACCAAAATCCATTTAATAAATCAGTCACTCTGCTGTTAGGTCCTTACATAAGACTTTTAATAAGGAAGAAAATCAAAATAATTACGTTTAAATCACAAGCATTAACATTTTAATTAATGCTAAAAAATTATACCCACACAAAAAATTTATCATCAACAGATATTTATAAACCTCTGAGAATTTCCATCCAAATATTTTATGATATACTATTTATGACAGCTCCTCAGTTTAATGATTTTATCGAATACCCGCCATCTTCTTTTTTTACTGATGTAAGGGCCAGTTGGCCTAATGCTCTTTTTAAGCTCTAAATGTGGGTCGTTATCGGTCATTCCTCGTATCGAGTGCTGATTAAAGGGGCTGGTTTCGCGAGCTTTCGAAGCTTTACATATTAAATTTCGTGCTTTGTTCTCTTTACAATTTAATGGGAACAATAATGCACGATATCGCAAACTCGTATTTGTACTCATATGCGCCGTTATCCAATATGTGTTTGCTGTACCTAATACAAAATATTGGTTAGTAATTACTAGTTATGTACCTTACTACATAATTGCGTACCTCATCAAATGAAGTTAAACCTTATCGGTTAGTGTTTCACCAATTATCCCAATTAAAAAAAATACCAAATATTCTCGAATAATGTTGTCGAGTTATACGTAAATGTTCAGAAAAAAATGTTTTGTTCTTAAATTAAAGGCTGCTAAAGACCCTTATTCACTATCAGTAATATGTGCATTGATTTACGTTGTTTACTTATTTAATTTATTTAGCTGAACACATAATAGGTACATGAGTTATAGAAAATAATAAATGTCATTAATGACATGCCATTCTTATTATTAAAATAAATAGAAATTACACGTAAAATTATGATAATGTAATATAAAATTGAAATAAAGTAATTTAGCGTAGAAAATAAAGTGTTTACATTTGCGGATATAATATATTGCTATCACCCTTGAAATTTATGTAAACATGGTAAAAAAGCATTCATAAGAAACTAAACCTGACAAAATAAAACTTAAACAGGAAGGAAAAGGGGCGATGATTCAGTGAAAACTGTAAATTAATCGTTTGTTGTGGTTTGTGGTGTCGTTTACATTGGAGAATTTATTTCGGTATCGATCAGCCGTTCTCGTTGCTCATTTAAAAATCACACATCGAGTTACCTTGAATCGAGAAGTCGGCTTTTGGATAAACGATTTATTGATCGATGAATCACAGCCCCCTTCTTCCGACTCAATTTCATCAATTATCCACTAACAAAACAAAACTGGAGTAAAAAAAATATTTTACATAAAAAAATCAATTAAACAATTACTTTTATTAAAAAGTTCGAAATTTTAATAACCAATACAAAGGCTATGATTACAATGCTCTTTGATTTCATGAATATGATTTACATAGAACATAAAAGCAGGATATACTAAGATAAATATTAACTTAAATATTTTACCGTTTTTGTTTTTCTGATAAAGAACCACTTCAGTGTTGACCTAAACCATACTTGCTGTTTTTTTGCGTATCAGAGTCCTTCATAGCAAGGCCCAGTAAAGTGGGACCATCGGTTTTTTATTTCACGCACGTAGGTAACTGTTTTACTGATGGTTATCGCCAGAAATAACCTTTAATTACTGTATAGTTTGAGCTGCCCTGACCTTTCACACAGGCACTTGCAAAGGCTACCTTCTTGTATAGAAATAAGAATTGTTAGAGAAATCAAAACACCAAAAGTTACTAGTTACTGATCTCTTATAATGTGCTTAACAAGATCTGAAATTATTAATATTAATATAATTTTTCTTAATTTGGAAGGATATTGTATACAAAACGTGTGTTTGTTATTAGTATCAAAATTTATTCAAAAATTACTAAAATTTAATTATTTTATTAGTAACTGTAACTATCACTTTGCTTCGAGAATCCTATGCTTTAGTGTAATGTTAAATGTGACTAACATAAAGAACAAGTTTTTTTTTAATTGAAATGCCTCTTTTAACTCTAGCAATATTTTAGCTCTAGTTTGGGTATAACCTATGGGTAATAGATGCATTTAAATCGCCTGACGGGTGAATGGTCCACTAGAGGACACGGGTCTCTTCTCATTGATTGAAGAGGTCTCGTGTATTACCCACGGTGATCCAAAGCGGATTAGTGGAGAAAATAAGTGAAATTTAAGAGCCTTAAGTCGTGTCTAAGATTAGTTATATTAAAAATATTACGTACGAATTTAGCTGACATAGCAGACGATCATCTATCCTAATACTTATGTATTAAAATAACCGTCTCTTACTATATGTATGTATAAATGTTATTTTGGTATGTGTTTATTTCACAACGTTTGTCTGTCAGTCTGTTCCAGTTAATCTCTGGAACGGTTGGACTGATTTTGACGGGACTTTAACTGGCAGATAACTGATGTATAAGGAATAACTTAGGCTACGTTTATTTTATAATTATAAATTATTGTAACATCTGGGAACTGAACAAACAACTGTTTGTCAAATTCGACGCGGATCCTTAGATATCGTTTCGTTAGTTGTCGCGGTTTCTGAGTAAAATTTCAACAACGCCGTCTATCTCAAAACTCGCTAAGCTACAGTCGTGAACCATAATTTAAAAAATACAAATGTGTTGTGCGAATTGATCGTTTACATCGATCGATTGGTTGGGTCGTTCAATCGACTTATTCTTTCGGAAATTATACGACAACTTAGGATATATAAACGTCTTCATATTAAAACATAAATTAAAAAACAAAAAAAAATGTTCAATCTAGTAGAGTTATATATCTTCAATCGTACCGAACATGAGTTATGCGACACATCGATTATAAAACGAAACACAGGATCAATTGTGCGGCGGCTGCCTTTGAATCCAAGAGATCGCACCGCACTTTAACCGGCCATAGTTATTTTTTTCGTTAAACGCAACTTACTCTTACTCGTGACGGAACTGCGAGCGAGGTGAGATGTATTCTTTATTTTTCATAAGCCCTTTCTAGTAATATAAGTTCTATAATCTTTATTTATTTAACTCATCTATCTACATAGTTTAAGACGCTTACAGGAAATATAAAGTGTATCGAAAAGCTCCATAAAACATACATCGTGAGTGTTAGACATAATAATTACAATATTAAATTTATGTAAAATATTTATTCTCGGTATTTATAATAACAGTGAGCAATACATGTGATATAAATTGTAACCAATATAAATACTCTTAGCAGAAGAGATACTCTAGACATGTTATTATAAAAACTTCAACATCTAAAGTAATTTTCCGTGCTTCCAAGTCAGTACAAAGGCGTGAATAAAGTTCATTTGATTCATCACGAAGCCCATATTATACCTTTATCAGGAAGGCTCAACATAACATCACCTTGCGCGTGTAATAAATCTGTCACTCGACATATCGAAGATTTTTATCCGTAACGAGCCAATAAAGACGATTCTAATTAAAATTGTTCTTAAAAAATCTACGTTAACGCTTCCGACATGTGAACACATAATATTTCAACTCGTCAAAATGGCGTACCGAAACTCTATAACATTTTTTGTTTTAATAAAAACTGAACGTTTATTTTTAACACTCAATCAATCATAATGCATGATTTAATCAAATTCTTCAAAATATGTTATATATTGATATTCATGTTCAAATAAATTCATTAATATTTTTCTAGATTTACATCTGTATTTGTATTCATATAATAGCGAAAAGCATACACTGAATTTGCATCTTAGCAATTTATTTATCAGTGGGTGGTCTTCATCGATGCATAGTTTTAAACTTTTCAACATCATAGCAAGACTTTAAATATTACTTAGAATTAGCTATTTGTGACTTAATAACGTCTATTAATATAGACATAACATATGAAATAGCTATACCTACTATCTCTACTATTATAGTAAAAAAAACGTTTATTGTAAATATTGGCATAATATTTTAAATAAACGTTGCATACTAATGAACTTAATTACCATTTATTAGTCATAAATGTTTTTTATTAAGTTTCAGAACTTCAATTTAGTGCCGCGATATTGTATAAAAAATATTTTTTTCTAAGCTTTTTAGAGACATGTTAATATTACTAGAATGTTAATATTACTAGAATTTGAACATAATATTTTCAAGTAGTTAATACAATTATGAATTTGTTAAGATATATGTTAGGAAGGGCGGTAATTATTTTACAAAGTATTTTCAGATCTGGAATCGTGCTACGAATTTGAATTAAAATAACTCGGAAAACTTAAAAACGAATAGTAAAATTTTAAATTATAAGACAAATAAGAGAATAGCCAATCTGACGACACATTAAATACATTTACAAGATCACATAATAAGACGCAGAACCAAACTCATTCGTTTAAAATGGTCAATTCAACAGCGATTCAACGATCCCATAAATTACTTGACCACCATTGATGAAAGCTATATATAGAAAGAACGAGTCATCAGAAGAATTATTTACTATGACAAAACTCTAGTTCTGGCGCATAAATTACGACTGCCACATCAACTATCAGCACAACCACACCCGCTATTTTAACGTATATTATGTCAGTAATAAACTAAATAGTGTCATCCCATTTGAATCCATACGACTATTTTAACGTATAGATAAGCAATTTTGTTTCAAAATCTGTTTAATAATTTATTGAAATAGGACGTGAGTCAGACTGACCGTGACATCATTTACAATTTTATTAAATTATTAATGTATACGTATGCGAGTCGAAACTGTTAAAAAGTAAAAGAATTATTATAACTGCGTTTGAACTCTTGACCCTCTACTAGGCACGGCTATTAGTGTCGTTAAACACAATAATGAAAATACTAAATGAGTCATCTGATTGATTTTGATCTTAAAATGTTTTCTGGTTGTGACTCATATGGACGAGCCCTAATTTGTCAATTCGAACTCCTAGAATTAGATAGTTTTAGAATGAATGAATATAGTGTGTTAGTAATGCTTACAAAAGTACTCGTATTATATTAAATCGATCATTCGATTCCTTGATATGAGATACCGATTAAAAAAAAGTTTTTAAAGATTTTTATTGAATTAAATATTACAACATTTTAAATCAGACCATACAATTTATTTACCTTGGACCTTATCATAATCCGTCCTATATTTTTCGTAAGAAATCATTTGCATAGTTTTCTTAAACGCTTTATTTTTAATGGACTTCTAACAATGAAAAAGAAATCATACATTAATACAAAAAAATAATTTTGGAAGCTAAAACATAATATGAAATAATAATATCAGAATATTAACATCATCGATGTTTTTAAAATGTAAAGGAGGAAATAATTGTAATTTAAACTAATTGTAGTTACATCTAAAACTGTTAACAATTACAATAAATGAATTCAGTTAACTGAAAATAAATATCTATGGAATTACTTTTTTTCAATGTGGGTCCGCAAACGAGTAGATATTGCCACCTGATCGTAGTCACCGTTGTTGATATTAATTACTTACTAATCATGTCGATAATATTTATTAATCATGTAATAGAATGAATAATATACTTATTAATTAATAAACATAATAAATATTATATTTATTAAGTGTTTAAATAATGAAAATAATATCAAATTACAATCGGAAACAAATAGTATAATATTTTTAGTTATAAATTTTACGTGCAAAATAACGAAAAAAAGACAGAATAAAAATAATTTATAAAGAGAATCTTTAGCAAAAATAAAACGATAAAACGGCCAATTATTTTTCGAAATGTTATCGATTTTTTTACTTTAAAATATTACACAGAGTACACACACAACAGTATACAGAGTAGCCTTAAGTAACAAATAATATTAATTATGAAAAGTCAAATCAAATCATTGTTGATGTTTTAGGATTGATTGATTTAAATCATAATTAATATAAACATTAAAAAGGGTGTGGCACACTTGTCGAAGATCGGCTGCGGTAGGTACCGCTCGCTGGACGGGACGAGCCACGAAGGCTAACAAGCTGCTAAAGTGAACGTTAATGCGCATGCTCATTAAAGTTGACGATCGATTCTCTTTGATGTACAACAGAGACAACAGAAATCGATCTAAGTATGCATAGAGCTTTACAGCTTGAAACACTTCTGTATTTACTCAATTTATAATATAATTTTTTATAATACATACTTTCATAAAAGTAACGCTACACACTCATAGCACTGAAAACAAGTCTTCACAGGTCTAAACCGAAAACAGAATTAAACTCATTATTAAAATTTTTGTCTCGTTGAGAATTGAGCCCTCGGACCAGCACGTATGGTGCACCATAGGATCGTAACTTTTAGTGGAGATTGGTCTAAACGTTCCATAAAATAAGAAACACTTGATTTAATTAACATAAAATTTTAATTTTCCGTTTCTCGGAGAATTAGAAATTACTTGTCTTTTGCTTCAATAAAAAAGAATATTAAGAATTCTAAACTAGAGAAATTATCAATTACCCTGTGACAATCTTGATTTGTTTTCATACCGTTATCTTACTAAACAATTAATTCAATTCGTTGACATTACATAGAATATTACATAGTTACTGTGCAGAGGACCTAGAAAAACAGATAGTAGTCTGAAACATCGAACGAAAAAGATCGCGCGGTCGTTCACCAACAAAATGGACCGATCAAGTAAAGGTCTCCTCGTCCTCTAAATTAGACAGTCGTCCGTGATGCGCTGGACAGAGACCGGTGAAGGCAGATATCACCCTGATGCTGACCACGATCCTCAGATATAAGGGACCGACTTAAAAGAGAGACATAGTTACAAAGCTCTCTATTCTTATTCTCGCAATAGTTACAGTGTTTAGATATTATTCATATTGTATGTTATAAATCAGGGATGTATTCATGACTACAATTACACTTCATCACTACATATTATAAAACAAAGCCGCTTTCTCTGTCCCTATATCCCTATGTATTCTTAAATCTTTAAAACTACGCAACGGATTTTGATGCGGTTTTTTAATAAATAGAGTGATTGTAGAGGAAGGTTTATAATTATTATAATACGTTCATAGTTTTTCTGTAGTGTATTTAGTATCAGCATTGCACCCGTGCGAAGCCGGGACGGGTCGCTAGTAATATATAAATGTTTAGGCAATGTTAGAAATATCGACGCTAAACATAACCCGCTGACACTGTAACCACGTCCTATTTCAAACTGTTACGAACACATGCTGTACAGCGTTGTATTAAACGACCTACGACAACACTTACAAACAAACAGTGTGCTTCAAATAGACCTTATCCCCGTTAACTAAAGTCTATATTTCATCGTAAGATTGAGAGGCTATAAAATTGTTGGAAACCACAGTGTCCTAATTAAGTGCAATAAAGTGTTAGCGAATTTTTACTCGCAAATTAAAATACAATTCGAGGAAACAAGATCATTTCGTTTTATTGTTTTTTTATTGGGTACTCGGAATTGTACTCTTCTTGGCTTTGTGATGTAGTTCCTGGTTTAATCGCTTCGAAATAAGAGTGTATTTGAATGTAATAAACTACTATGCCCTTTTTATGCTGTAAATAACAGTAATTAACGCAACTTACTCACAGCCATACAATAGGATTCCCTGTGTTTTGGGTGCCATGAACAACATACATCCATCCGAGAACAGAATATAAAACTCATCATTCCAATTTCCGCCTCGCTGGGAATCGAACCCTGGACCCTTCGGACGGTGGTCCGACATGGTGACCATTACGCGTCTGTATGTTTGTGCACGCTAATCTCAGAAACGGCTTACGCGATTTGAATGCAGTTTTGAGGATTATACGTGAATTGTGACTGGCTTCCCTTAATATGTTTTTTTTATTCACATCGGTTATATGTCACAGAACAATGTTCTCTGGGACAACTAGTACCTGATAAAACTATAAATGGTCGACGTTGGTACGTGGTGGATATATAGGGCAAGAGTGAATAGGCATCTTCTAAGTTAGTGCGCTCACCATCCAAGGCTGCATCTCTGCTTACCATCAGGCAGGA
>DWJN01001472.1:0-17876 GCA_018248895.1 Carystus phorcus
TGTAACTATCATAATAAATGACGAGTATTAATCCAACATTTGAGTGTTTACTTTCTGCTCCGATACCCCGCCTTACATGGCGACCCTGCCAAAGCGCGTGGCAGTGGCTCGGTTTGTTTAAAAATCGCATTACCAAATTGGTACGGATTCGGACTTTGAACAAGATGAATATCGGTTTATTCAATCTGTGCTGTGCACTGCCGCGGTTCTGCAGCTCCATTGTATCCAAAATATACCTTGAAGAAGATGGGTTCCTCTACATCTAAAGAAGAAGTAATCCTAGCCCAGAACGCCGCTGGGGGCAATAATCAGGCTTCGGTGGAAGAAATCAGGTCTCATTTGACATCTACAAATATTTTTTTGGTGCTGATACTCACTTTGATGGCGTTGGTGATAGCCTATGGCATATACAGAATATACCGAGGATGCCACCTACAGTGGATTGACCAGCAAATACGTCGGCATACAATTCGACGTTCGTTCCTGCGCAGAGTTCCGGTAGCGGCCGTAAAAGAAGAAGAAGTATAGCTTCGCTGCGCTAAAGTGTTTGTGTAGTGTTAAGTGTTATAAAACGCGAGTGGGGTAAAATTCGAAAATTAAATTCGGTCCGGTTTCACGATAAACTATGTATTAACAATTTCGCTTCTAGAGATTCGTAGTTCTATGGACATGTCTCCTAATACGTTCGATTATTATGCAGTGCGGTGATTCATAAAGTCTGAACAATTATCATGTTATAAGATTACGTTTTAATATAGGTATATCGAGGTATCTATTCCTTGTGACCAATATGACGATGTATCGAATTATAGCAATGGGTAATGTTTCTTATGGTGAGTTATGGCTTCAGATTTAAAAATATTATGTAAAAATATAAAAGATATAAAAGTATATTTAATTAAGATCGGTCCAGGTCGTAGGAAGGGCAATATATTAAGTAAGAAACTTGCTGAGGCAAATGATGTTTTTATGAAATATTCGTATTGTGTGACTCAGATTACAAATGATATCAATGAAGGTAAAGTGTCGGAAGCTGATACGGAATTGATTTGTAAGTACATTGAGAGGTTCCAGCAAATTTATTCTGAAGTAATCGAATTGTGTAAATCTATAAAGATGACGTCTTCTACATTTGATCTTAAAATTGCCCTAAATTTATTGCCACTCATGACCGATGAGGAGGCCAACACCAGGCAATTAATAGATAATATCGAGTATTATAGCTCTGTTCTATCGGCTTCTGACTGTAAGCAAAAATTAATTAATTTTGTGTTGAAGAGTAGATTATCCCAAGCCGCTAAATTGAGATTAAGTTCGAATTATTCCGATGTAGATGGCTTAGTAAAAGATATGAAAAAGGTGTTATTACCCCAAAAATCTGCTACGGCATTGCAGTCTAAATTAACTTCTATGAAACAGAATGAATTATCTATACAAGACTATGGTAGAGAGATATCTGAACTCTTCGTTCAACTGACGGTTTCCCAGGCCAACGGGAATTCGGAAAATTATAAAGTTTTAAAGCCGTTGAATGAGCAATATGCGATAAAAAAATTCTCCGATGGGCTGCGAAACCGAAGGTTGAGCACAATAATAACAGCACGAAATTATAGCTCGCTCAAGGACGCGATCCAGGCGGCGCAAGATGAGGAGATCACCTCGACTTCAAGTTCAGGTGAAGTATTTAGTATGTATAATAATAACGGTAGATTTCAAAAGACTTTCAGACATAATTTTGGACGAAGTCAGCGGGGTCACGCTAGCCAGAGTAATTCGCAGCGCATGCCACAGCGAGGTGGACACCAGAACAATGGTCGTCGCGGTGGTTGGTGCGGGCACCGCGAGGGGCAGCGCGAGGGGCAGCGCGACGTGAACCCTTCCCGCAACCGCCCTGGATATAGGGGTAAGTATTATTATAATAATAATAGAAATCAAAGGATGCGTAACAACAACTCATATAAAGTTAATGTCATGTCCGGACAGGAAGTAAGCTCGGATCCGTCGGATTCGTCTGATAATAATAATAGGCAGTTTTTTCGTGAATAAAATTTTATCGTGCAATAGTAATTGTTCAATTACTTTGCCCATAAACAACCGTGCATTTCAGTGGTTACTTGATACGGGCGCATCGATTTCAGCGTTGAAGTATAAACATGTTCTAGAAGAACGGATTAGGTTTTACAAAGAAAACATTTCTATAAATGGTATCGGGGGCAGAGTGACTACAATCGGTTATTGTTATTTAAATTTTAATGTAAATGGTTATCATTTGAGACACAAGTTTTATGTGTTTGACTTCTTACCGATTAGGGCGAATGGTATCATCGGTCAAGATTTTATGACTAAGTATAACGCGGTTTTGGACTTTAGTCATAATATGATCACGTTGTCAGTTCATGAAAATAAGTTCGATTTACCGATTACTACAAATATTAATTATTTAGAGATCCCGCCAAGATGCGAATCCGTTCATTACATTTCAACAGACATTAAAGGCGAATGCTTAGTTTGCGCGTCAGATATCCGCGAAGGAGTTTACATAGCGAGTGCGTTAGTAAAGCCAATATGCGGAAGAATACCTGTAAAGATATTAAATACGACCGAAAACTTTGTTGCACTTCAACAAATAAAACCGACTATACATTGCGTTAGTGACTACAATATTTGTTCTTTTTCACAAAGTGTATCGAATGCAGAGCGGGTTAAGAAATTATTTTCTTTATTACAATTAAAACAGTTAAATGAAGAAGAACAAATATCTGTGGAGAGTTTATGTGCCAAATACAGTGACATATTTTACTTACCGGGCGATAGTTTAACAACGACTGATATTTATAAACATTCAATAACTTTAAAGCCTAATACAACGCCTATATTTTCTAAACCCTATAGATTGCCTCATGCTCAGAAAAAAGAGATTAATAGACAGATAGAAAAAATGTTAAAGGAAGGAATTATAGAAGAGTGTCGGAGTGAATGGAGCAGCCCTGTGTTGTTAGTTCCGAAAAAGTTAGATTCTAACGGGGAGAAAAAGTGGAGATTAGTGATTGATTATAGGAAGTTGAATAATTGTATTGAGGATGATAAATTCCCTCTCCCTAACATAACAGAAATCCTGGATTCCTTGTCAGGTTGCATATATTTTAGTCATCTAGACTTATATCAAGGATTCCATAACGTTGAGCTAGATAAAGAAAGTCGAAAATATACAGCTTTTAGTTCCGGTCAGTACCAGTTGACAAGAATGCCAATGGGACTTAAGACCAGTCCTTCTTCATTCTCACGGATGATGACGTTGGCTATGACAGGTCTTTCATATGAAAAGTGCCTTATTTATCAAGACGATTTAATAGTTTTTGGTCGTAATTTGGGACAAAAAATAAAAAATTTACAAGAAGTTTTTGAACGGTTAAGACAAGTTAATTTGAAGCTCAATCCAGTGAAATGTGAATTTTTTAAAAAGGAAATGCTCTATTTAGGACATGTAGTTTCAAATGGGGGTGTATTGCCGGATCCAGAAAAAATTAATACTGTCAAAAACTATCCTTGTCCAAAGTCCATTGACGAGGTTAAGCGTTTTACTGCATTTGTTAATTACTATAGAAAATTCATTCCAAATTTCGCAGAAAAAGCTCATCCTTTAAATAAATTATTTAAAAAAAATGTACCGTTTATTTGGGATCAAGATTGTCAAAAATCCTTTGAAATTTTAAAAGAATGTTTAGTTTCTCCTCCGGTACTCCAATATCCAGACTTTTCAGATTCTAATCAATTTATCGTACAAACAGATGCATCCGGTTATGCAATTGGCGCAATTTTATGTAATAAAAACAAAAAACCAGTAGCATATGCAAGTAGAAGTTTGAATAGTGCAGAACAGCGGTATCCAACTATCGAAAAAGAATTGTTGGCGATAGTTTGGGCCGTTAAATATTTTCGTCCGTACTTGTACGGTAGGAAATTCAAAATATTGACAGACCATCGTCCATTAGTTTACCTTTTTAATATGAGAGATCCATCGAGTAGGCTAATGAAATTCAGACTGATATTAGAGGAATATGATTATATCGTAGAGTATGTAAAGGGTTCGGACAACGCAGCTGCAGACGCGTTATCTCGAATTTCTTTAACATCAGAAGATTTAAAGAGCATGGGTGAGCCTCATATCAATGTAACAACTAGGGCACAGGCGAGAAAGTTGCAAAGCCCTCCGGTTAGTACGACTCTTGACAGCACTTGGCCTGATCAACCGGGTGTCATAGGGAGTCAGACAAAACCGAAAGAATCAGTTGAGCTAAGGTTTATAGAGAAAAAAGATTTAGATGTGTTAAGGAAACAAAATAAGATTACTGTTGAAAGAAACGCGTTATGTTATGTAGAAAGCAAATTAACAATTTTTATTAATTCAGACTTCCGATCACAACTGACGCGAGCCGCTTTTGTGAGGGAGCTGAATAATTTTTGCAAGTTAATAAACGTCGACGAAATAAGTATAATAAAAAATAATAAAAATGATATATTTGTTAAAGAATTATTAAGCGAGGTTAAATCGTTAAACGATAGGTGCGCACCGCGATTTTATATTATAAATGATGTTCGTAGAATTGACGATAAAGATGACCGTAGAGTTATTTTAAATGACTTCCATCTCTTGCCCACTAGTGGCCACGCGGGTATGAGAAGGATGGTCAATAATATTAAGAAATATTTTTACTGGCCAGAGTTAGAACGAGAAGTTCGAGAATTCGTTAAGAAATGCCCGAAATGTCAAAAAGAAAAACACGCTAGACTAATTAAAGAACCAATGGTCGTTACTACAACGGCAACGTCAGCATTTGATAAAATATTTTTAGATTTAGTAGGACCGTTAGATAAAGATTATTATAATTTTTCTTATATACTAACCATGCAATGTGAATTAACTAAATATGTCGTGACTCATCCTTTAATTTCAAAAAAAACCGAAGAGGTAGCTCAAGCTTTAGTTAACAGTTTCATTCTTCGCTACGGGTTGCCGAAGGAGATCGCAACGGACAGAGGATCTGAATTCATGTCTTCTGTATTCCAAGAGGTATGTAAACTTTTGAATATCAATCATTTAAGTTCTACAGCTTACCATCACCAGAGTATAGGAGCGTTAGAAAATTCTCATAAAAATTTAAGTTCTTTCTTACGTATACAAACAGATAATCACCCAGAAGCATGGAGTCAATGGCTTCCATACTGGTGTTTTTCCTTTAACACATCTGTTCACACAGAAACTAAATTCACACCTTTTGAGTTAGTTTTCGGTAAATTATGTTCGCTTCCTAGTAATTTGAATAATAACATTGTAGAACCACTTTATAATCATGAAAGTTATCCCTTGGAATTAAAATTTAGATTACAACTGTCTCAAAAAGAGGCAAGGGAAAATCTACTCAAAAGTAAATTGGCGAGAAAACAAACTTATGATAAATGTATTAATCCTGTAACTTATAAACCTAATGATTTAATTCTGATAAAAAATGAAAATTGTAATAAAATGGATAGTATCTATTCAGGTCCCTTTGTAGTAGTAAAAGATATGTCACCAAATGTTCAAATAAATAAAAATGGAAAATTAGACATAGTCCATAAGAACCGTACAAAATTATTTACATCGGGTTAATTTTGTTTGTTTTAGTTTAAGTGTCATAAAATGTGTATCGTTTTAACTTTTATACTGATATAATATGTATTACCTTTTACTTTTATACTGATATTATATTACTTTTCATGTCACCTAGCTTAAGCTATTGTTTATACTAGTATAAAAAAAAAAAAATCAAATCATGTAATAATTTTATTTTTTTTTCCCTTGGGAAGGAGATGTAGTGTGTGTAGCCTTCCTATTGTGTAGCCTTCCTATGCAACCTGCCTTATCTCATATGTAAGCCTATAAATTGTGTAACTATCATAATAAATGACGAGTATTAATCCAACATTTGAGTGTTTACTTTCTGCTCCGATACCCCGCCTTACAAACCTTCGCTTAGGGTCAAATGATCAGGATATTTTGTTAAATTTCTAAGTAATTAATATTATTACCTGTGTTAATGTCCTTATGTACCATTCTAGCTACCACACTCTTCTTTGAATCAGGTATCACACTCTTCTTTGGTATTGCAAATATAAAATAGTGACTCGTCTGTTTGTTGGTCTATGAATTTTTTAAGGTAAGTACATACCAGAATTAAAAATGAGAACTTCTTGTAGGTTCTTTAGCTACTACTAAATAATTAAAATAAATTTAAAAAACTTGTCAAAAAGCCTGTTATAGTGAAGCTCTCATTGGTTTTAACATTAAAATCTTCTTATCTTCAGATTGCAGAATATACAGCCAAACGCTCGCAAGTACAGTAAATATAAAGTACGATTACGTTGCAGAGTCAATTAACCGAAGACAAGATGGAAGAGTTCTTCCACTTTTGGCGAGATGACTTCAAGTTCGAGGACCGCGAGCTCGGTTGCGCCATCAAGTGCATGAGTAACCACTTCAACCTGCTCACCGACTCCCACCGCATGCACCACGAGAACACCGACAAGTTCATCAAGTCCTTTCCAAACGGTAAGTGCGCGGGATTGTAGGAATATGTAAGTCGGTGAGAAACGGTTTAACTTTCGCTTTAAACCCCTTATACAGAGAATAAACAGACAACTAATTTACAAGCTACTGATCGACAACAAGGCCGAGTGATGGTAAGTAGAATCTTAGTGCGGGCTAGTGAAGCACTTTAATTTATTAATTATTACTAGAGATCTGTCAGTATTGTATGTAGTGTTTATTTTTATTAATTTCATATGCTTCTACTGCATATTATAAAAAATATTATCGGTCTGCACTGCTGCTACATAAAAAATATAAGCGGGCCAAATGTCATACTCCTCCGTCCGCGCAATTTAAAAATTTGTCCAAAGTTTTTGCTTCACGTTTTAATATACCTATAGATTATTGGTCTACTATTAGATGTACATTTTCTTCATCTCGAAATCCCGTAATGGTGGTGGTCCAGAAGTAGCAATACGATGTTTGGGCAGGCGAGCAGCTGTCGAAGCAGATGGTGCAGAACATCCACGAGTGCGAGCAGCAGCACGACGCGGAGGCGGACCACTGCTGGCGCATCCTGCGGGTGGCGGAGTGCTTCAAGGGCCGCTGCCAGGCGCAGGGCATCGCGCCCACCATGGAGCTGCTCATGGCCGAGTTCATCATGGAGTCGGAGGCGCGGTGAACTCGCTCACTTACCGACTCTCGCTCACTTTACGACGTTCTTAGATTAACCTTTAGTATAAGAGTAATTCAATTAAGATATTTGAAATAGGTGATTCTGCTATAGCAACTCTTGTAACCTGTTGTACTTTGCACGTGTTGTGTTTATGAAATTATATTTATTTTCCTTCCTGAGAAAAGATAAAAAATTCGGTGTTAGCTTAGGGAATATAGATTAAGCAATGTAAAATTAATTATTGGGTTATTAAGGAACATTTTTGTTTTACATTTCACAAACAAATCTGTCATAAAATATTTAATACCATTCCTACTATTATAATAACGCACGAATTAATGTATATAAGTAGCTGGGTATAGTAAGTAAGATAATTAATTACGTTGCTTTTAGGATTAATATGTTACTTCATCAACGACCGGCTCGAACATTGACTGAGGCAATTATTAATAAACATTTTTTTTATAAAGAAAATGTGTAACTATTTTAAAATCCATAAACAAAGCAATAATTAACCCCCATCTTCATAACCATTTAGTTGGTAACTCCATACAGTTTGAGAGATATTAAAGGTAAAAAGAAAAAGTTCTCTGAGTGAATAGTCAATTATAATATAATTATGGAATAACCAAATATATGGGTATTGTTGACGAAATTCAGCCATTGGCTTCAACAAGTTTGTGGGAAAATGGAAACTTCTTCACTTGATTGGTTACTTGTTTATTTCATGACGTTGTTAAAAATGATAACTTGCTATTAAAGGTCACAAAATGAAGTGAATATTTAAACATCATCTGTACCGATGGGGATGTAGCTCAGTGGTAGAGCGTTCGCTTTGCATGTGAAAGGCCCCGGGTTCGATCCCCGGCATCTCCACACTTTTTAAAAAACGAAATTATGAATTTATTAATGATTATTATTTTTATATAAATAATATTTTAATTATTGCGAACTTTTCAATGTTTAGCACTTATACCAATTATTATTTTTAGGTGTCTTGCATGTAGTTTATTTTCTTTATAATAATGAGATACAGTTCAACCAATAAAAAACAACAATCGTAATAATAAAATAATATTCTTAGAATAAGTGTGGAATAAACAAAAACAAAACATTTGCTTTGCGAATTTGAAACGAACTTGACCCCGACGTGATTTGAACACGCAACCTTCTGATCTGGAGTCAGACGCGCTACCGTTGCGCCACGGAGTCGGATACCCGCAATACTTAATTTTATCTACACTATGTACATGTACTTTGTTATTATATTATATTACATTTAATTTAATTTTAATACAATTATAATACTACAAAACTACACATAAAAAAATTACTGCTTATCAAATTAAACACCAGAAAACCAAATAATAATGTAATCTCTTTAAATCTGTAAAGTTAACATGATAAATATAAGAACCATCTAGCGGAAACTAACAGAACTATTTTGTATCGAGCCTTGTTCAAAAGGTTCCAAACAGCGTACTGGTCATGGAATGTCTTACTTCAAATTTACAGACAAAAATACAAGGAAAATTAGAAGATTGACGCGTGTCTTTGCGAAGATTGCTGCGAGTCGGGGATGAACCTTTGCGTTCAACGATCAAAACACGCCGATATCGAGCAAAATTTTCCTTGACATTACGATCAGTACCAAAAGTCCCCGGCACGTGCCCATTTTCATAATTAATTCCATAATTACTCGATACAACATCGTGGACCAGTCCGACGTGTCCGCGGCTCTACTGTGGACGGAACCGAGTCATGATGAAGTTCCTAACGTCTAACACGATTTGGAAAGGAGTTGTTCTCGTGACGTTGATCGCGACCGTGTCGTGCCAACTGGAATTGAGCATATATTCTCAGTTATACTTCCCGAGGCCCATGGACCAGCGGCTGCCGACCTCCAGGGCCGCACCCTCCGCACCCCCCGCGCCACGCCCGGCGACCACGCGTCACCCCGCACTGGCACCACGAGATAAGCAAACCAGGTTGTTCCCTTACAAGTAGATCGTCCAGGCGGTACCAGATCAACTCTGATTCCTCATTGACTTAAATATCATCGCAATAGTGACTGCCTAATCTGTCTATACCGTTTAATTAGTTATAGCACAAATATTTTTATTCTAAAATGAGGTACAGTAATTTAACCACGTTCCACTTTCATATTATTTTACACTTGAGATGTAAAATTATCTTTTACTAGTTATAAATTGAATGAAATAAACTATTTACCTAATAATATTATTCACTCTTAATTCTGTTTAATTTTCTTAACTGATAAGCAGATTTAAGAAAAAACAAGAAACCACGCAGTATTTCAATGAAATAAATATTTTATAAGGTCCGGAAGTGATCCTTACATATTGTTAGGGATTATTTAAAAAAAAACTCTTGTTTCGCTTAGAATTACCAACAGTAGAAAATGAGAAGTAAGTTGTGTGTGACGATGACCACTCACTATCCTGGCGCTCGCCTGCAGCCTGCGACCTTATCGGTTACTTACACATAAACCCAACTTCAAAAAATGAGGAAATGACAGCATATGTCTATCTTTTAAGGTTAACCCACTATAACCATTTTCATAGTTATCAAAATAGTTTTAGGCAAAACAACGTTTGCTGGGGTTAGCTAGTTTATTATAATAGTAATAGTAGACTCGTATTCTATACTAAATTTAACTACACAACTAGACAAAAAAAGATAAGTTCTTGCTGTGACATTCAAAAATCGTCAATTAAATCCTGCAAGGTTTAATTTAATACTAGTTGCTGGCTTAATTCGACGTGACTAATTTGGGCGCAGCTAATGTCTCGTGGTTAATGATGCGTTATCTGCGCGGGCGGATATAACATGTATCCGTAGATGAATTTATCCAATTATGAGCCTACGCATTCTGATAGCTTCAACCTATTAATGATCCTCTACTGAGCACGGGTCTCTCCTCATCACTGAGGAGGTCTAGAGCAAACTCCACCACGCTGCTCGGTGCGGATGCGGTACGAATGCGGATTGGTGGAGGGGTTAGTGGCCAACCCAAGTGTCGGGTATTTTTAAACCGTCCGAAGGCCTCCGACATTGCTTGAGGACTGCTATGTTCATAGCAACCGGGACCGACGGCTTAACGTGCCCTCCGAAGCACGGAAACAGGTCATCTAGGTACTGACCGCGCCCGCAGTTGCTTAACTCTGTCGATCGGATAGGATCGACGCGAGCCGCCGGGATACGAGCGCTTCTAATAATAGATCTTAAATAACTTTCTAGATGCTACTGTGAATTACCAATGGACTATGTAAGTATTGTCTCAGTAAAAGTCAAGGACATTCAACAGCTTGTTTAAATACGATCATATGCTCGATTGTGGTAAACTGAACGATGAAGTGGTTCAAACCTTATTTGTAATTGTAAGTAAATGTGAAGACGGGTTTTTGTATAATAATCGTTAAGGTAGTTTAAGCGAATTGTCTTTCGTTTTCTGTTTTACAATATATGCGTAAGATTGCTAAACAAATTTAAGACTAACAAGTCCGTCAAGACGGACAAGAAGGAAGCTGGGTATTGGTAAAATAATAAATAATTCCGTGGTTCAACTATCTTTCCGTCGTAAAGTTTTGGATTAATAAGGGAATAAATTTCTCTTTATTTGGTCTGTGTTTAGCAGGTTATTAATAATTAGCTTGTATTTACTTTACACATTTCCAGGTGTTACAGGTAAGCTTTTTTAAGTAAGATTTTGTATGACCCTAAAGAGCATCTACTCATTCGTTTTAATAACGTTAATTTTGTAACTTTAGTAATATTAATTACAACCGATAAAGATGCGATAACTTATTATGAAAAAAAACAAAAGTACTAGAATAGATACCAGCAACGATTGGAAATATCCATTGATATGCAAACAAATATAAGGTAAAAATTAAAACAAAGTTGTAGATTTTCACCGACCAAAACATTATTTTTATTAAAGTAGAAGATATAATTATACCAAAATTACAATAAGTAAAATTTTCCATGAGGCAACAATAATCGGTATGGACATAGGTGGTGTATAAAGTTATTTGCTAACAATACTCCCTCACTTGCAATAAAACATAAGCCAAAAGATGAGAGGTAAAATAATTGCGAGATCGGTCGTTTTTAGACCATAAACATTGGGACGATATTATCGTCGGGACAACTCTGTAAATACCGTTACTAAATAACAGTTTACGACATCAAACTACTCATATTATTCACGTATAGTTACCTCCGACATAATATATTTAGTTTGAAATATTTAAACGAGCATGTGAAGAAAAATATTTTATAATAAAGCTACACAATGGTACGGGACAATTTTCCATGTCGCAAGCCGTTATTGTTCACATGTCGCAAACGCCCTCAGCGCCTCTAACCAGCGGAGTGAATTAATAAGTTTCATTGTTGTACATTATCACAAACATTATTTTAATATAGACTCAAGACTTTTTAGCATCTTACACTACACAATCAAAATTAAAAATCATTAAAATGCCCTGTGTCATAATTGCATAGATTATACACAAAATCAAGAATTCAGCTAGTTTTTTCGTTTTAATAGCATCTTGCCTATGATTGACTCGCGTTATCTTCACATTCATGAAAAAATGTTAAAATAAATGTTACAAATTTTATTTAATTATTAGTTATCCTGCGTATCTAAAATCTCCTTATGAATTACTATATTACGAATGAAATATAATAAAACACCTCCCCAAACAGAGATAAAATTACAAATTATTTATTATGAGTAATTGTAGTAGTGCCGGCAACTTATAAATAGCTTTACTGGGTAACGTCGCTTTATGTTTGATGGAAAATTATAGATTACAAACCTATTATTTTAGATATATTAATACCAATAGTACCTATATTTTAAAAATATAGAGGAATTCTTAGATTACACTTTTTTAAGCTTAAATCTTAGCCTAAATTGTTCAACATTTTTACAGTTGTTTGGACTGGCCAATAAGATTTTAAATTTTAGCTCATGTGTAATTTGTACAGTACAAATGCATAACGTCTTCACGGTGTGGAGTAATAATTTTCCGCACCGTTTATTTACCAGAGCGCAAAATGATGGACAGTTTAGTTAATTCATTTGTCTGTACGAATAGAGTATCCATCATAATACGTAAACTAATGTAAAACTATTTTAAAATAATTATTTTTTAAATAGTGATTAGGACCCGATGTTTTAAACTATATATTAGAACATTTTTATTTACTGCCTTCCAAATTTAATACCTCCAATCTAACGGTTCTTATTTATAATAATGTGTTAAGTTATGTACTAGTAATAACAAATACGTTTATCATTTAAAGAACTTTGAAGAACGACAAAATAATAAGAAAGTGAATGAGATTCAAAATAAAAAAAAAAATGATTCCACGCGTTTTGACTGGTGACTTGCAAGCCAGTATTTTCTTTCTGTACTCTTTCAATTTTATTGGTACACACTGGTAATGCATAGCTAAGTAACCGCTTAAATCAGATGGCACCTCAAAGTCCTACATATTTTCGTACCACAAAATACATCACAAAATTACCAACATATTGTCTACATTAACCAGCTCAAATAACCCATTAACCTTGAGGACCGGAGCTAAATATACTCGTAACCTTGGTATCGCAACACTGCAATCCGCATTGCCACCCTACGGGCATCCCTTCGCCATTGTGTATGCAGCAGACCGCTGCTATTGTCTCAGACACAAATCTATTACGACACAGTAATCAGTGTGAGCTAACGCTTGTGATCACTGTTCATGTAACGTATGCATGGCGAAACTAACCGCCTAGGTGAATCTACGGTGGCTTACGACCCCGTAATGTTACGTATGCAAAAAAATATTAACATTTCCTTACTGACGTAACTGTATGTAGGGAATACTTTTTTATGGCGGTAAGTGGTCGTCGCCACCTAACAGTGAGAAATATAAAAAGCACCATGTGGTGTCAGCTAAGAAAAAGGAAAGAAAGTAATAAGGAAATTGTCGCAATAATTGACTGACGTCGGCCGCTTCACAGGAGGAGTATATTAACAACAAACCCATCCAACTTCGTTTCATCTAAGGTAATAAATGATTGACATAAATTGACATAACTTTTTTGTTTGCTAACTGCATTTAAATTTTCATTTTTCAAACAGAATGTGAAGTAAAGCCCATAACAATATAATCCTGAAAACTGCATTAAAATCGGATAAGCCGTTTCTGAGGTGCTCTCTTGCGTATAAATTTGCCATGTATAGACAACGATCAGTTACAGTTTTAATACGTGTATGAATATAAGAAGAAGATATTTTTATTGAAAAAATAATACCCTGATTTGCCAGAAAAATGAATTAAAATTATCTAACAGAAATGAGCTAGTCATGGTTAGTTTCAGTATAGCATATACAGCGATTTAAATTGACGATTGAACTATGACTACGAAATATTAATAACGAAACACTGTATCTTTCAATAATACGATACTAATGACCACTAGGTCACGTTACATACTGCACTGCTTTTACTGCATGAGACCTATTTCAAAATAATCAAATGCCACCTTTAGTGTTGACATCGTCAGTACTAAATCACATTTATTACTCACTATTTACTCGAATGCGTATCATCATATCACAATAAGTATCATTACCAAGTCGTGAGTACAATAAATTACATCTTGTCTGCTTATAAAAATAAATGTCTTCATCTGTTGTTATCATGTCTAATATACCATTAAGTCGTTTACTGTATCTTTGAATATCACAGACCGAAACGGGTTTGTGTTACAAAAAGATGGAGGTTTCGTATAAGAGAGATCTGTTTAATTAGCTATTAAACCAAAATATATCGATTTTCACTGAGAGCACTGTGTGACCATTATTGTTTTATGTGTATAATCTTAACAATAGAATCTATAAAAAGCGTCGTATTAATGATATTCTCACGCACCTCCATTACTTGGTTATAAATCGTCTTTAACACTTTCGATTTGCGATAGGTTTTTGTGTGCTCGTATAATATAAGCCATTTATATCTAAGATATTGCTTATGAATAGAAATCGGATTACGAAATTGAATTGAATTTGTTTACAAATACTTAAAATATTATATGCTTAAATATATCTACAAATATAGGTTATATATTTACTTTTTTTTATTTATAATTCAATAAACCCTTTTTTTTATTAATTTTGTACATTTTATTTATTAAATATTTGTTTTCACAAAATATACTGCATCCCTTTTCTTTGTTAAGCATAAAATAACAAAGATTTGGATATAATTTTGAACATATATATGTATGTTTATGTGACTCGCTTTGTGTTCAAAATTATTGTTATATCCTGTTCTTTCACCGCTTGTTCTTCACCTGACAACGCGTCGCTGACTCCCGTAACATTAATGATATAGGGAGGGGACTATTTACTATTAGTACCCCGTGTATTTAATTGATAAGTTCTTCTATCGTGACAGACAATTCATAAATATAATTCGGCGGTCGTTATTGAACATGGGACTTCCTCAAGAAATAGGAACTTAGCCTTCAAATTATTTTGAAATCGGTTAACACAAAAACAGAAGTTAATTTAACGGTAATTATATATATAACAATGTGAAACTTGCATCATTTACCCAACAAACCATCCACGCTTCACTGCCCCACGGCATGTGTTAAAACAATCAAGTGGGTGTCAATATTAACAGCCAGTTAGTACAAGTGCAAACACGATTAGCATTCCGGTTTCGATTTCGTGCGACATTCCCGCGACGCACACGACCTGTGGAGCGACCGGCGAGGTCACTGACGCAATGTTTGACCTACAGTGTTGTAAAACACTCAAATTTGTCATAGGTGCTAATGACAATCTTCTATAGGATGCATTTTGGAGAGTGTGCGCAGGAACTGTTTGATATTGTTCCCCCATCTCCATTTTACCACCGAACATCCCGACGCACGGCGAGTATCCATCCTTACGTCGTTAACATCCCGCCGGTACGAACGACGCGGTTTGCCTCGTCGTTCGTTATGCGCACCGCGAAGGATTGGAATAGTTTGCCTGCTTCGGTGTTCCCTGATACTTACGATGTTGGAGTCTTCAAGAGGAGAGTGAATAGGCTTTTACTAAGTTAGTGCGTCCACCATCCTAGGCATCATCACCACTTAACATCAGGTGGGTTGACGTCAAGCACTAACTTGTCGAAGATAAAAAAAAAAAAAAAACAGTATGGATATACTAAAACCTTTTCGTAAGACCACAGAATCGAATGGTATAAGTTTCATGTTTCCATTTATAGTTTTTGCAGTTACGCCGGACAAAACAAACTCATTTATTCTAGATACCTATACCTAATATAAGAAAAGAAAAATTCGTGTTTCTTCTATTATCACAATTTAATATGCGATATGCTTTGATGTTATTTACTGGGACTAGGGTAAGATTTGACGTAGCTTACCTTTATAATTATATTCACGTACGTTTAAGAAATAAGTAGATATGATATGGTTCGCAAAGTTTTGTTCGTGATAATATTGGATTATACCAATTTCGTACTTTTTATTAAATACGTTTATTAAAATATTGCTTCTTACCTTAACTTTAAATTGGGCACTAAATCAAAAAAAATCAGAAGAATGAATTAGACATCACAACTTATTACGTCTTGTAATTTAAGACAAAAGTTTTATAAATTACCCTTAAGTTTTGCTAACTATCCACTTTCAATGTTATTAAAAGGTGGCTGGCGGCCATATAAAATATATTAATTAAATGTTCATTAAAATTCAACTATGAAATATTAAGTTAATTAAAAAAGTTTTATTATGATTTTTTATTCTAATGGTTTCTGGCTGAACACACGAGCTAACGCAAAAAAGAAATAATTACAAGTGTAAAATGTTCTTTTCGACAAAAATTCGACAAGAGTTACCGACTACTATCCAACTATATAGAACTAGGAGTGACGGTTTTAAATGTCTTGCAAATATTAACAAAGTTTTCAAATTAGTCCGTATCCTATGTTTGCATGGACCTAAAAATAACTTATGTTTGATGTCAATTATAATTATTTATACTTACGACACAGCAAAAGCCACAGAAACAGATGATGATGGAACTATTAATGAAGTTTAACAGCAATGAAAACGAGAACATATCCTCCACATTGTTTGATAATCTGTACACAAAATATAACGTTTTTTTTTTTAATTTTAACAACATAGGCAAATAATGCTCACACTCTGCCTTAGCATCATTCATTCATTCACATGCTCGACTTTAACCAGGAGTATAATTCAAGGTAACTATAAAGTTTAGCGCGGGTTACTCATTATATTTTTTTATATAACAAATCGGCAAAAGAGTAGATTAGCCACATAATGGTGAGTTGTCGATGGACATCAGCGACAACAGAGCCAGCACTACTGCGTTGCCGGCTAAAATAGAAGTAGGAAGAAAGAAAGAAAAAAAGAAAGAATGAAAAAAGTAAGTATTAGCTCTCAAACTTTCAGTCGGAATACGACAAATCGTTTGGCGGCTCACACAAGCTAGAGAGTGATAGCTAGCCGGACGAATTAACAGAAAGATAATAATACCAGTAATAACATTAATGACTTAATAATTATATTGATAGTATAATAGTAACATGTACATACGGATGTATGTATAAGTATATTTTATATCAAACTTTGTATAAATCTTGTAGTTACCAAATTTACCTTATCAATGCCTGATGGCGTTTTATGATATATGCCATATCCGTGTACATGGATTCGGTGGCACAATGTGGTTGAACAGAGTGGTTTTCGATGTGCTCAGCTAAAATATAGAAAATTTTAATTGATGTATCGTAACCGTGTCGTTCTATTTTCTTTTTTTTTAACCATCAAAAACACAATTTAAATATGCAGGTACCTCTTTAACTACAATCTTGAATAAAGTATAATTATATCATGATTTAAAATTTATTTTAATATAACTTTTATAGAAGATTTTTTTTTATAAAATAAATGTTTCTTCTTTTTTTCTACTTCTATGTTTTTGGTAATTTATTTAAAACTATTTATTGTTATTTATTCTTATTGGTATTACTCCAAAAAATATACAAAACACTGAAGATAAAGATACACAATATAATAGGCGGCCCTATCGCTAACAAGCGATTTCTTCCAGACAACCCAATGAGAAGATAGGAAAGTTGTTTGGAAAAATAGGGTAGGGTGTATACGTCACATACTTCAAAAATATTGACATAAGCTAAGATAAGATGTTTTATATAGTTGACTAGCTGGACACACTAGACATCCCGTTTCGTGGGTGCCTTGGACAACACAGAAATACAAACACACCAGACTAAACAAAAATTGAAGAAACTGAGAACAAAAATTTAAATTCATCATTCAAATTTCTGCCTCGCTGGGTATCGAACCCAGGAGCCTTCGAAAGCAGTCCGGCATTGTGACCATTATGCTACGCGGATCGTCGTTTTCGGTGGTTTATTTTCCCGCGGTGTTTATTTTTTAACATAATGATCAGTCAGAAGTACGTATACCGCCAGTTTCTGAAAGGCTTGTCAAAATTTCGTTTATATAACACGCATATTAACGTGAAAGTTCTATGAAGT
>DWJN01001473.1:0-17861 GCA_018248895.1 Carystus phorcus
CTCAGCGCACGCAAGGAAAGCTCAAAATTTTGCCGATTTTGCCATATTTTTTACTGCTACTCCTCTCCTATTCATCTAAGCGTGATGTTCCATAGCCTATAGCCTTCCTCCATAAATGGACTATGTAACACTAAAAGAATTTTTCATTCAAACAATCAAACAAACAAACTCTTCAGCTTTATATATTAGTATAAGATATAAGATATACAGTAAACACCTTTAAGTAGCGTCACCGTCACTGCTGAGAATGTCGCAAAAGAAAATATCCTGATAATAATGTTTCTTAAACGTATTGCTGACAAATGATCAGAAGAGTCACTTGATTGTATCACCGTCGTCCATACTTATGTCAAGTAACGTTCTTTTTTTAGGAAGAGGTGCTAGTGAGTATTAAATTATAGATAGTTGTATTTAAGCAACTTATTTGCAAGTAGAATAAGTAGGCTTGGATCATCAAAATAACATCAGTTGATACACAAATACAAACTACATATATATAGATGATTATGGCTGTTTTTAAGTCGTTCGTCAGCAAATATATTCATATAATACGTCACAAAAATACCGTAATGAATTAAATATCTTTAGAGAGATCGAATTAGTTTTAATTACAATAGCTAAAATGTGATTTTAAATTAAAGGTTATGCCTGATTAAAGTAGTAACTCTATTATAGGTATAATAATTTTATGTTAATTTTTAACTGATAAAAATCTTGCATGAAATCATTTTCGTACAGAAGAGATAATTATGTAAAAGGTGAAAGAAAAAATGATTTTAAACAATTTGAGAGTTTACTTTCTTTTTATGACTAAAATAATCATAGTGTCGATGATATTTCACGATTTCAGGTGCAGCTATTGTTTGCTTTAAAATAAAAGACTTAAACTCCAGTTACTGTAAGAAACGCACTAAGACACGCATAACATCAAAGCCTCGACTTCATCCAAAAGTGGGGCACATCTCGTGTTCTTGATCGCTTCTCAAAGAATAAGTCTTAGCGGCTTTTTGAAACGTTTAACTGATCGTGTTCCCTTTCTTTCCTCCCTTATATACATAATATAGTTACGCACAACGATTTACTAATTTATTACTTACTCCAAAAATTGTTTATGAAATATAATATAAATTCGATTACGGTAAAGATTGCCTAATTAATTAGAAAGTTCAATTAAAAGCTTTACAAATGTACATGGTTTCAACTTGAGTAAACTCTACCTCCTAGCGCAGCGTTTACACATAGAACATTTGAACGGAATAAACATATTAAGCGCTCGTAACATCAATCAATTGATTATAACGTAGAAGCCTAATTATTAACAAACCCACTAACGATACATGTGATTATAGTGGCCATCTAAACCATCTAATAACCGTCAATTGTAGTGACTTTTAGTGCCTGCACACGAATGTTAAAAAGGGTTGCAATACAATAGCACTAGTCGTAAGTACTCGAGAACGCAACGCACGCTCAACATCAAAGCGTGAAATCTCCTTCAACTGTAACACTAGACTCGAATGTCTACTGCAGCGCCGATTCAATGTTTCATGTAATGGTGGTTATTTTTTATTTACAAAATAACTGTTAATATTAGAATTAATAATATTGAAACTTTTTGCAAGATCTTAGAAACTGACTGAAACATAAATTCATTTCTATTGCTGTTCATAAATTGAAATATTTTCTATAATTATGTACATCTTTCCCCATGACATTTTAACATATATTGCTGGCTTTAAGACGCCCATTCCCGAAAGTCTTACAAATAGAAAAAAAAAACCCGATATAAAAAATGTATTCTCCCCTATTAAACTAAACATTATTCGTTCTAATCAAATTAAAACAAAGAATAAGGTAGATCAATTAATATTATGCTTAAAAAATATAATCTATTATTATGCTTGTTAAAAAAGTAACCGTCGACAGTAACTATTATTAATAATATAGTTTGAACCTTAGGTGTTACCGATGAAACAGGTATTTCTCTCACTTCTACAGAATTAGAAGTTTTCTTGCGCATCATACAGAGAGCCCAAGCGGTCCCCAAAATCATCTTAATATCCAACAGTTTAGTAATTATCCAGTATTCTATTTGCAAAATATATGTTTTTTCAATTACTATCTCGCGTAATATCTTAATCTATAATATTGTGAATATTTTCTATATTAACCACGATTGGACCAATTCTCTTAAAACATTTTCTGTACCTATGTATAAGTGCATTCGAGTCAGCATCTACCTTGTGTAAAATCGACCAGCAAAATCTCAACATTTTAAATTGTAACTCATTAATGAATTGTATCCGATCGATAAAATTTTAATACCAAAACTTTCTTCAGACATTTCTGAACAAAATTGTTAAAGTTATCAGTGCTCTATCCTTATCATTTCAGAGCACACAAAGGATAAAAAAACATTATATTGTATTTAACAAACCACAGATAATAGTAGAGTAAAATTTGATCTACACCATAGATTAGTATTCAAGGGGATACCTATACAAAAAAATAATCGCATAGCAACGGTCGCTCAGCAACACAAACATTGACATAATCAGTTTCTGTCAATGTTATACAAGGTTTTTGTATATAAACTGCAATTAGTTTAATTATTTGTATCTACGTTGTAAATATTCAATGTTGTTAAATTTTTACTTACAAAAAAAAATATTTAAAAATCGATCAACTTTATTTGTGAAATAAAATTGCTAACTAATAGTGAATCATACAAAAATGGATATAAAGCGAACGGTTGGCATAGCTCCTAATCCAGACTGTCTAAAAGAAGTGATAGCGTGTCAATGCGAACTGGGTCGAGAGAAGTTGCTCACAGCTCCACCTTACAAACGAGTATCGTCGCCGATAGACGATGAAACGAAATCTCGAATTCTAACCGCCCCCTGCGCTAGGGACCTCGAGCAATATAAGTGTCCAGTCAGTCACATCTTAATTACCTTCAAATCTCCTCTACACCCCAACGAAGTATTTACTAAAGTATTTCCTGCAAATACAGTAATGAAGTCTGTAAAAAAGAAGTTAGCAAAATTACTATCAATATCGATCAACAATATTTTATTAACCAAGAACAGAACAGTTTTAAAAGAGACTGGTATATTGTCAGAACTCAAACCGGACCCACTTGGTAATTTAGTCATCGACGTATACACAAAAGATTCGCAGGATTTCTCGTTATCTTCAATACCAAAAGAGTCTTACGTCCATGAACTGTTACAAGCTGTGATACCCAAGAAAAAGACGATGCCGTTTATTGCGATTAAATTTAAATTGCGCAATCAAAATGCGATATTTACACGTTCATATCACTCTACTATGAAGATACACGAGATAAAAAAGAATTTGTCTGGGTTATTTCAAGTGGATCCTAATAATATAATTTTATTGCGTGATGATCGTCCATTAAAAGATCGCATGGCTCTAATGGATCTCGATTATGACAAATACGGAATAGTCGATGTAGAACTACTGATGAAAAATAACGAAAAACTTAATTTGGAGAAATTATATAGAGAAAATCCTGTTAATGACGTATTAACAGTTATGGTCCCCTTCGGCACTGTTCTTAAGCATATTAATGTAGAAATTTTTTCGGAACCAATAGCCAAACCTTTTTTGGGAGGTTATAAAAACATTTACACTGGTAAATATCATATTTTTAATGACGATAAATTATTTAGGATCAGCTGAGGGTATTAAATAAATTTATTTACATTATTATAGGCACTGTATATCATCATGCTTACACGCAAACTCCCCAAAAGCCCGAAAAATTGCCACCTGAGAAGAAAAACTGTAGAGATACTCAGACAGCGGAAGAGCGAGAAAAAATATATGTAAGTTATACCACAAAAAAAATTGAGACACTAAAACTCTTCTGTACTATATCAGCTGTATATGATATTAAATAAAGCCCATCAATAAATTATAATATAATATAAATATTTATTTCAGACCATATTTTGAGTCCAGTTGAGTTAGTATAAAAATGAAACTAAAAAAAACTTATAAACTAAATACACAACCGAGTGTAATTAATATTTGCAGATTATTTAATGAATACCTTGGATTTCAATGTAAATTTATGACATGATACCTTTGTTTCGTACTTATTCTTTATAGAGTTTACTAACGGCATCCGAATCTTAAAATTATTTAAGTACCTAATGATATGAAATGCCTCTTTATCATAGTTGAGTTGTATAATAATTGTACCTAGCCTAACTAATAGTTAGATGTTTGTATTAGATATGAGAGCAAACACTATCTATTTAATTTTGATACGGGGTAAATAGGTTACGTTTGCGAAGGAGTACACAGTGGAATTTAACAGGTGTATAAAGACGGCCTAGTTTCGCAGGTGCGTGATCGTAATTGCAATGTTGTAATTATAATCGTATTATTAAGTGTTTCGTTTTAGTCAAAAAAAATTGGAGTATACAAAAATTAAGAAATTGTTTATATTTTGGTGGTAATAATACCTGGCGCCTATTTTGGCTACAAAGCCGTTCATTTGCTCTAAAACAGCAAATTTTAACACGTTATAAGTTTACTGAAATATAAAAGGCACAAGTTTGTTTTAGATATTACAAGATAGTAAAGGCCTACCAATTATAATAATGCATAATAAAAAATATAATGAAATTAATGCAACAAATAATAAATCAGCGAAGACTATATTTAGTAATACATTAAAAATATTTTATAATTACAATTTTATTTATTTATATTATTTTATTTATTTGATTTCAGGATACGTGTTATAGTAGAGCAACACAAATGAACACAGTTCAAGCATACATTCCTAATGTAAATGATAGAATTATCGTACCAAAACGGTATGAGACGTACGAAGAAATGATCAGGCGACTGAAACATGATCATTACGCAAGCATCATACAAAGAGCCTTTAGGCACCATCAATTTAGACAAAAAGTTGAAAAATGGCTTAAAATATGCCTGTGAGTATAAACCTACCCAAGGATAGCTGATCATGTCTATTAATGTTCTGTGAAGAGAAAACCTTTGTACCCTATTTTAGGATAGGTCTTGCGCAAGTAGGACTAAAGTATTGATATGCATGAGTGTAATTTTTTGTCTTACATTCCATATAAACTAAATGTAATATCCAATAGTATCAATTACCTTTGACAAAATGAATAACCGACGAATTTTGACCGCAATGAGGGTCTTTTGTTATTTTTAAAACAGTCTCTGTATAAGCTCCATTGGACCATCTTACCGTTTATTATTGGTATCTACGTACAACATAAAGAGTAGTAAATCACATTAGACTATTATTATTACATTAGTAATTCACTGGCACATTTGACTATTTTAGTAAATAAAAATAATTTTGATTCTCAATTGTTTTCTTGCAGGGAAAGAATAGCTAGAACGAAAGAAGAGGAGCGACTTGAAAGAGAAGCTATGGAGAGACGTTTACGTAAAGATTTAATTACTAAAACGTTTCCAAAAACACGTGAAGATTTTGATCAACTATACGCAATGGTAAATCATAGTACCTACCTATATGCTGACGATACTGTCGGCTAATAAGTAGTGATCCAGACTCCGATGCAGGGGATTCAGAGTTCACATTTATAATAAAATGTTTGTTCTTGTTCGTGAGTGTTAGTCATGTGTAATTTGTGTTTGTTCGTTTTTACGATAGTTGTTAACAATTAAGCTACCTGATGATAAGTGGTCAGCGACGGATTATAAAATGTTGCTCTAACAAAAACAACCAGGCGCCATAGCATCGTCTGTTAATCAGCAGAGCAGGTACTGCCTTGTACTCAACTATATATAGCCCCCTTACCCTCCGAGTGTTTACAACACAGACTTTGTTTTGTAGCTCGATTTTTTTAACCATAAATAGATAAATGCTATGTAAGTAAATTTACATTTGGGTACCTACATTGAATTTAATAAACTTTTGTAAAACAGGTTGATCGCTGGAAACATGCTGAAATTGCAAGAATTTCCCAACTTCATTCTAAAGGCCCAAAAATTGCGGAATTTACATTGCTACTCGACAAGGAAGTAGAACTTCTTCGTTGTATCGAAGCATACAGGGTGAAAGTTAAAGAGGACAGCAAAAAAATGAAAGAAAAACTGTTCCTCGAAGAAATATCGAAACCCGTAACATGGTACGGTCGTGACGGCAAAATGATTTTTATGGATACCATAGAAATACAAAAAGCTAGAAAACTCAAAGAACTTTACAACTCATTTCTCCGTGAAGATATGGAAGTTAATGAACGCATTGAACTTCTAGTGCAAATGAAGTTTGCTTTACAGGAATTTCGACATGCATTAGCAGAAGATATCATAACTTTACTTGACAGAGAATGTGATCTCCTGGTAAGAAGATCGAACGATCACCAGTTAGAATTTCTGAGACGGCGAATAGCAGCGTCCGTCTTTCAACTTATCAAAACCTCCGAACTAAACTCTAACGTTACTAAAAGAAACGAGGACATAGACTATAGAAAGATGGAGAACAGCCGGTTACATTTATGCGAGATGTGTCATCTGGTAAAGAGTTATACAGATTTCCCTTTAAATGCCAAGATGAGTGGTTTCTTAGTCTGCAATTCCTGTTCATGGAAGGACGTCACGGAACGAAGCTGGATAGATATGACACCGTACAAATTCATTCTACGGGCGGTCCAACGGGACGAACGACGAAGGAAATGTTGGGGTTCATTAGCGTTCGTTCTTCAAGAAAAGGATATTTTTTTTATTGTAGAAAAACTGTGGCATTCTCATTCAGCAATTAGCGAATGCCACGATATGGCGGAACTACGATTATGTCGTTGGCACGTTCATGACGACTGGTCTCCGTGGAACTGTTTCCTAGTTACAGTCCAAGAAATGAAAGCTCACCTAAAACTGGAAAACCCGGAGGAAGTTTATGATGAAGAATTGGTTCAAAAAGTACGAAATAAACATAAACTTGCTAAGGCCAGTTTTGAACAGATAATGGCTGTGAATAAACGATTCACAGAATCAGGAGATTGGCAAAATATCAGAGTACCCGCGGAGACTAGGTTAGATGCTATGGACGGGAAATTATAAGTTGTTGCTGTTTAATAAATTGTTGCTTAATTTGGTAGAACACAAACAATTAAACATGTACGGTGACAAGTTTTCTAGATTCCCGACATTCATATCAAAAGAAATAGATTTCAAATGAATAATAATTAGGTACCTGTGTTTTAAAATTATGTGGGTATCAAATCGTTTCATAATTATTACAAACAAGTGTTACACTTTATCAATCCATGGTATGTAAACAGATCTTAATTTTAGGAAGCAGGATGAATGATCTGTAGTTAAAAAAAATATAAGTGTCTTCGTCCTTCGAAGGACATATTAAGACGCTGATTCCGGTTGTTATCGTAGATAGCAGTTGTCAAGCCGTATCAGAAGCCTTCGCGTGATAGACAATCTTTCGACATTTGGATTAACTAACCCGCACTGGCTCAACGTGGTGGAGTATGCTCTAAACCTTAGCAAAAGCAATGAAGAGAGACCCATGTCCTGTAGTGAGCCATTAATAGGTTGAAAGGAAACAAACCTAAGTAATTGGAAATAAGATCTTTAATGTATTAGGTACTTATTACGTGTGCAGATACATCGGTAGATAGGTCTAAACCTACTTATTATAACTTTCCCAAATATGTATACATAATTAAAAAATATGATTAGGTACATAATTTAAAAACGAAAATTCGTTGACTTTCTTTTCATAGTATGGAATTGATATTTAATCAGATACAGAACTTGTTAATGTACACATTTCATTTTCTGTTCTGTAAACTATTTACTGTATATTTTTATGTACCTATTGTACCTAGTTGTATTATAGAAAGCTTATAATAGGAACTGCCAACGTTTGAAATAAAATGTCAAAGTGGGTAGGTACCTACACTGACCTACAGTAGGTATGTAAAAAAGGAAAAGCATTCAGATCCATTATGTTGAAGTCAAAAACTCTTAACTCATGATATTTCCGTACAACATCAGACTTATCTAATAAAATATCAAGACTGTTGAACTATGTCAGAATTTTGTTCATCTTTAAAGCATATCTGTACTTAAAACTGTATTTAAATTTTATACGATGCAGAATAATACTGGCAGCAACTTTTTTGATAGTTAATTATGTTAGTGATTCTTGCGAGAAAACATATTTGATACGTTCCGATCTATATATACTAACAGTGATCTATTCTATACCTATGTAATACAATTTAAAATTTTTTGGCCGTGGACTCTTTTTACCTGCTATTGCTTAATGTTGTGAATGGATATGGATTCTAGGATTAGAATGTTCTTGTTACGTTCGGTATTAGTACGCTACTTTATAATTGTTATTACTAATATATTGTAATTAAAACATAGCTACTTAAAAATCATCGATATCTTTATTGTTATTTGACACGTAATTAGGTATATTGATTTGAGATAAAAATACACCGTCGCTTCGTCCATGGGATTTCCACTGTTGCGGACAGCGAGTACGTAATGAGATCACTGAAATCAGATATCTGTCACATAAATGGTTAATTCAGTCGGGAACTGAACCCGTAACACATTTAACGTCACTATCTACTATCAAATAAGTGAGCAATGTGGTTGCCCTATTTGATATTGGTAAATATTTTTTTAAATCTGCCCAACCATCAACCTCATAATCTGTCCAAATATAAAAAAAAATCTAAAATTCTAGAAAGTATTACAGTTGGACACTTCTTATGTTTTAGTATTTTAAAATTTTGTTAATCGTTTTAGTAATAGTATAAAAGTAAATATTATAAGTTATTGTTAATTTTTCAATAAAAGGGGTTGCGATTAAATAATACACGATGTTATTTAAATTGTCCTTCTTTTAATAATTACACGTAATACTTTATAACATAATTACACGGTACATTTACATTTACAATAATAATTTCTCAAGATATCAAACCCTCGCGAGTCTCAAACATACAAATAATAATGTTAGACTCCCTGACACTAATGAGGACACTACAGACAGACAACTTTAATTTGTTCTAAAATAAAACTAATACGAAAATAAATATTTCGATCACCGAAAACAGGCAATTTCGAAAACTTTCATATTTAAATTCTGTAGTGCCTGACACTAGTCTCTCAATATCTATTTTAAGAACAAAAGTGCGATAAAAAAGTAAGTTATAACAAAATGCATACGGAGCTAAGCTTATAATATACCTAAAGGGTCAATAAATTACGTAAATATAATTTAGGCGATAAGGATTTAAACTGTACAACAAACACAAATAATTGTAGTAATAATACAACTACAAATCCCAAGGTCATCGGCTAAAATAATTCATATAAAATAGGTACATACCACGTGCAATACAAGTGCTATAATAAACATTATTACAGTGAAACTTAAAATATAAGTAAAGCTGTCTCGAAAATCGTTTTTTGACGTCTATTGTGGAAGTTTTGGTTAAACTTTACTGCATCATTCATATGATTGTATCGTGTTTAGATGTAATCGTGAACTCCTCGTCTAAACCACTCACATTTGAATAACATGGTTATAAATTTGCACCAATTGAAGTCCAGCAATATGATTTATTTCTTACCACTTCTACCAGGAGGGTGGAATTTTAGACCGTTATTACGTAATGCGAAAGTCGGTCAAAATGTACAAAAACAATCTTGATCAACCATTTCTGTTCATCTGATTTCTGTCATTATTCTTAATTCAAGAGGTTTTTATCCCGACAAAGTAGACAAGCCAACAAAATGTAATTAGCGATCGCTGCCAAACAATATACATATATAAAAAACCCTGAACAGCTAAATCAAAACAATGAAAAGGGCCGTCTTGTAATGTTTGAAAGAGAACTAGAATATTGAGAGCGAATAATCTATTACGGATTTACTGATACGATAAAATAGTAGCATTACAAAACTGACGCCGGTTTCTGAAAGGCTGATCAATGAAAAAATTAACAAATTCACTGTCTAATCTATTGTCAAACGTCAATTGGCTTGCAGAAAGCATGATTATTCAGAAATTATTCGCTAATCAACGTTTCAGAAACTCGAATTGACTTGATAGAACTTTCACGTTAATAATGCGTGTTATATGAACGAAATTTTGACAAGCCTTTCAGAAACTGGCGGTTAGTACGTAAACCATATGTCATTATCGCTGATGTGGATAACTGTGTAATTTTTTGGGACACCTACAATATTAGAAATATACTTGTTCGCTTAAAAAAGATCTGTAGTGCCCTAATGCATATTTAGGAAGTATCTTTATGACGCGAAAACCGTTTGTTTTCGCAGCGTAATGTTCTACAGATTTGTACCAAGATTACGCTACCAAATACCAAGTAACTATAATTTCAAAGAAATAACTGCTTGAAGAACCATCTAAGTCATTTCTCTACTCTACAGTAGTAGTACCAGAGTAGGAACTCTTAGTTATTTCTTCCCTGGATGTCTCTTGTCTGCGAGAGTGTTAATAACACGTTTAACTTTAACTCTGTGTAACCTTATTAACCGATGGCATCTTTGATCATATTTCAATAAAGTAGACCAATCCAGTGCTTCGATTGAACAGCCCTTTATATTTAAGCGTCTCTATGCGTCTTCGAGGTAAACAACTAACAATTTGATTTCGACCATAAAAGCTTCCAGCTACACCTGCTTTCAATTAGAATCTCAGAACATCACATGCTTAAGTGCTTTTACTCTTCAATACGCTGAACTCCTGAAAAAGCTTAATGCTTACCGTTACTGCGGTTAGTGTTCCATTTTCATGTTATACTGTTATCATTACATCGTCAAAAGAGATACTTGCTTCCATAATTAGTAACATGTACATTTAAGCACCGATTTATATTTCGAATGATATCCTTTTTCGTTTTCAGAATATATGAAATTCCTATTTATTTAAAACATTTCGTTCACTGAACGATACGCATTTAATAAAGAAGGTATTAACCAATAGATGCTTTCGAAAGATTAAATAAAAGTAAACTCTTGCTCAAATGTTGCGTATAAATAAGAGGCCATAAAATATATTTAACAAATTATGTTTAAAATAGTGTGTAAAGTTGAATACTCCCAACCAGGAGTTCGATGGTCTCATATAAAAATTTTATGATACAAATACTGTTAACGCTAAGTATTTCGTATTCATAAAACCAGCTCAAGTGTCTTCGCTTGCAGATTGAATAATGTTCACAATATGCTTCGTCAAATATACGCGATGTTTCTAATATGATTTTCTATAATCCTATGATTGAAAACACATTCCAACACTGTTGTTTTCACATAATGCGTTACAATCCCAATCATTATTGGTCAGCAACGAATTTGGTTTGCCTTTTGGTTGTTAATATTCATGTAAGACGGTGGTTTTTATCAGCTTCATAAGCAATTTATATAAAAACTGTTTACATGAAATGATAACAGGTTCAGTATTATTCATGTAAGTTGTGTTGGTGTCATAATATTTATTAACGATTTGTGATGTTCATGAAATTGAATTGTCAGTATTATGTAAAACGTTTTCCATAACAAACGAATAGGTACACGAGCTATATCCATAACCATAAAACAACAAAATTACAAATTTTGTATTATGAAAATTGAATCATAAAATATAAATGTGATAAATTTTGGAATAGGTGTTTCGAAACAGAGCAAATTTGATTTACTCTGAATTTCAATTGAATATTTACTTTTATTGTTGAGTGGAGGCTGGTGTAAGCAAAATTACTGTTTTACTCTCAGAGCTCATTTAGAAGTCGAATTATGGAAAATCTTTATTGTGTTCAGTTCAACAAATTTGTTAAGGATCTTTATGTTAAGATTCTTAACAAGTCCTATTTAGTTTAACATCCATGAAATTTGTTTCTATTTTCTCTTGGACATAATTTTTCAATGAAGGCTTTCTTGTGACAATATGTTTTGCTTGTTTAAGTTTATTATGCTTAAGTCTCTACGGTTTAATTATGCTTATCAGTGTTTTGAGATGGCTTTAAATAATATATTCTCCTACTATTTCAATTCTGACACCGTGTACATCTACTTCTTCTCGAAAATTTATTACAAATTTAAATGAATTTTAATTCTTTTTAGATAATGTTGTACATCGAATTTTTCACTTTACTTATCCCTATGGTTGCGGCCATTTATCGGGATAATACAAAGATACTGAGAACGTTACCAGCCTTTACCAACTCTATGGTAAATCTTGGAAAAATGGATTTCTCATTCTATTTCTTGGCTAAGCCCGAAGGTCAGTATATAATTTTTTAACGCCTTATTTTAAAGGTTTAGTTTAAAGGTTAAGGTTAAGATTTCATAATTGTGTTTTGAATTAATTAAAGGCTAAATTCCAGAAATTATATCTATAATTGTGACATCAAAGCGAACGTATTATAATTATTTAAACGCTTAAATATTATACTTAATGCTTTTGCGGAAATAATTAATGGTAATCAATTACTTCCTCCATAGATATAAAAAAGTATGAAAACTCCATTCATTCTCCAGACATTTTATCTCCAAAAACTGAAACTGTCATAGAAGAATCTTGCCCTTGTATGTCTAAATATTCAAGAAATTTCCCAAAAAATAATCCATCCGAACTTCTCAAAAAAATCTTGACAAGCAGGGACCTTTTTTCCTTTAACAAAGAACCGGAAACTTCATATTTAAGTTGTGAATCACATGAGAATGTTCGCGAAGAGACAATCATGTTCGAATTTAACCCCAAACAAATTCCGACAAAAGAATTTCCAAAACAACAAAACCAGTTTCCATTTCTACCATTTATTATGGAGAACGCGATTCCAAATAAACCAAATCTCTCAATGAAACCGAAAGCAGTTGAAATTTTCTTTTTCCCGAAAAAGAAAGATATAATCATGGAGTATGGCAAAAATAAAAAGAAAGAAATAAACAAAGAAGGTATACAAATCGTTGGAGGTAAAGAAATACGGAACGATTTCAAAGACATGAAATTAACACCACCTCTACCAGCACAGTCTTCAGTGAAGAAAGATTTAGGTTTACAAGAAAAAACAAATGCAGAGATAATTAACACAGAGGATATTAAACTAGAAACAACAGTTAATCCTAACATGCTGTAAATTGAATGAAATTTTTACAGACATTATTAATAAACCCTTCAATTCCAATCTCTGGTAATTATTGTAATGTCTGCAATCATAGTAGAAACCAGTCAGGTGATCATAAGTTACGCTACAGTTAATGTATTAGTCGATCATAACTATAACCCGTAATGTAAGGCTAAGTGTGTCTTATTAAATATTACAGGTAAAGCAATACATAACACATTAACTGTTTTATAGAATATATTAAATTTAAACGACGTAGTATCATGAAACGAATTTATCAATTTATTCATTTTCCGTCGTATTCACAATATGTAGTGTGCCTAATGACATTCATATTTTTATCATGCTATACAAATTGCAATTTCTCATTATTTAATAGTATCGTTATTTAATAATAGAGTCAGATGTGAATGCTCCATAATAATAACCTATCACTTGTAGATATCGACAAGACATTATTCGGGATACCGGTAATAATATTAAAGTCTCGACTAGGTTATGCAGTTTGTACACACTCGATGAAATCGTGAAGCGAAATAAGTGCACCACGTAAACACTCTCATTCGGTCAACCGAGTGTGGACAGCCGTCATTTAAAAACCAATTGCAAAACTGTGGAATTGTTAGAATTTGCGATTCAATCGTTCTGGCAGATTGAAGCAAACGTAAAATTCAATAGATGTCATTTTCCTGCAACCTATTAATAACCCACTATAGGGTCTCTTCTCAACACTAAGGAAGCCTAGAATATAGTCCACCACGCTGTTACTTTGGGAATTGGTGAACGTTTGAGGTCAACCCAAATGTCAGAAGTTTTAATGCTGCTGGAAGACTCCCGACATAGCTTAACGACTGCTATCAACGATAACCGGAACGGCTTAACTCGCTCAGGAGCTTGGAAATAAAAATCTCAGTAATAGGCCAATATATAACGATATTTCGAAATGAAACATGCATTAATATTCTAAAATATAAATACGCATACGCTCGGGTACAAAATCTATGAATTTTTAAAGATAAAGTTGTCGTTACGATTCATATTCCGGGTTTTGAGGCGACAATGTCTTCTAGTTATAAGACAAGTAAATTTTGCCGAGAGCGTATTCGCAAGGCCGGTACGTGTCTAGAATGACAAGTAACTTTACGAGGAGGTATACACGAAGTTGATAAGCATCAGCCTGCATACGTTTAGAGGTTTCATGATACTCTGTGGATAAAGCTGTTAGCTTCAAAAATTTATAACTTTCTTTACTTTAAAATGCCGTTTTTAGACTGATTCATAGATAAAGAAAGACAGATGAATAAAGTGTCACTTATAACTTATTTTGTTCACGTATTAACTTTTCAATTTCGTGTGTATGTCACTGAACTCCTTCTGAACGATAAGATCGATTTTGATGATTTTTGTGTGTGTTTAAGTAGATTCGATCTTATAGAAAATGTTTATATATAGTCCAATATACTTTGCATATTTTTCAGGTGTGACCTATATCTTAATAGTTTAGTAAGTAAATAATAACAACTTCTTACACTATCATGGTGACTTATGACATTTTGATAGTTGTAACTAACTTAAGAATAATGGTTAGATAGAATATCGAGAAGGGCCGTAAACCTTTCTCGTACCTTATGGTAAAATATGCGCAGTAGTTTCTCAGTCGCTTAGGCTGCTAGATCTTAAGGAAATTAAATTGTATGAATGGGTGTTCAGACGAACCCAAGCCTTATTTTATAGTATAAGAGTACATGTAGTAATTATAATGTGATATAAAGATTCCGTTGCTGTTGAAGATAATGCTGGTTCACATCACATCACCACAAAAATTGTATAATACCATTGAATATGACACGTATTATTTGATACGTTTAAGTGACAATTTAAATAACATTATTAGACTTGTTCGTTTATGTGTATAATTTTATGTCTAATAAGTATAATGAATACTTACTGTTTTTCTTTTCTTTGCTGCCGTTTCTTCTTAAAAGCTCTCTTTACTCGCAAAAGAAGAAAAGCAGCCCGGTCTATAGTTAACACGGACGGCCGCTTGGCGGCGCTGGGCTCGTCCATCCCCTCCTCTTCATCGGCCGCCTCATCGCACAACTTCAGGCCAAGCCATCGCTGTTTTGTTGCAGTCCTCGTTGTGACGTCGAGAGATGAACACAACACGTGCTTAAATTAGCATACTGATATAGATTCTATTTTAATATCACTAACTAAAAATTTCCACAAAAACAATATTTTAACAAATTATTGCAATTTCGTAAATTGTCTTTTTTAAGTTTAAAACAATTTTTAATTTGAGACTTCTAAATGTTATTTTTCATAAAGTTTAACAATTTCTAGTCTGGGTGTAGGCAGTCGTTCATAAACTTCGATTTTAAATCTGAAACAAAGAGAATAACAATTTTAAAATTTGCATTGTAGCCAATAGAAGGTGGTTAATAAGAACTTTATAATTATGAACAAAAAATAGGTTCTATCCGCGATAACAAATGACCGGTCGTTGCTGGATTCCCAAATGAAAAAAACCGCAATGATATATTACAATCGGAGGTCTAAGGCCGACCGCATCCGTTTTTTCTCATTCCAACGGTTCCAGATCGTTATTCATCCATGTCAAACATACAAATCTAAAGCATCGAGAGATAAACAATTTTGTTTTTGCAGAATTTTCTTGAAAATATTTTTACTATTTGACTTGTTGCGGATGAAGGCAATGATAAATTGTTTTTACTTCGTAGCTAATTTTATTCAAATATTTTTATTATATCCAGATATTTCAGCCGCACGAACCCGCTTAATAGAGCTAGTTTCAAAGAGATTAGTATGCTGATTGTTGTGTCATATAAAATTTCAGCTGCAGTAAAACTAGTGGCTAGTTAATAGATAGATATTTAATAGGGGACTGATGACCTGAAGAAGACGGCGGACATCTACTGCATTCAGAAAGCATAGGACCAGTCACAGTGGAACAAATTACTAGATACTTATCCAGCAGTGGATGTGCAAAGAGTAATAGATGCATATATGGACTTGTGTGGCGGAATGGCTCACCCAATCTGTCTTTCAAAGAATATTGAGTTCGATTTCCAGCGATTAAAATTTCTATTCTCGATATAGGTGTTTCCATGTCTTTATGTGTTCTTCATGGCACCCACGATACAATCTGTATGAGAATCCTAATAGGCTATGAGTGTGTAGCTTTGTTTAATTATGAGAATGAGAAATGTTTCATTACACTAAACCTTAAATTAGGCACCTCCACCTGACCTTTGGAACGATAAAGACAATGGACACCAAGCCTAATTTTCAAACAAACAAAAGACACTTTCCTCGTAGAAATACACCAGCGTATTGTCTTCTTATAAAACGCACGCTTCAATTTTCTTGTATCTTACGACCTACTTTCGCTACAACGGGTATTCCATGACAACAACAGACATGATTTCAAATGTTTTCTACAGTGTATAAGTGAAAAGCTGTTTTCTTGCTACTTTTTATCCCTAGAAACTTCAGGTGGAAATAACGTGAAACTTATACTGATTAAAAATTTGTCATTCGTTTAAAACTATTCCACTTTAGTAGATCTTAATTTTCATTTAAACTTTACTAAATAATAAAGCATTCTTTGCCTGGAAAGCTTCGAAAAGTAAAACGAACATTGATAGTATAACTGAATAATTGACACAAAATATTAAAAGAGACACATTATAATTATAAACTTCATCAAACATGATGGGAACAAATCTATTTCTCTGAAATGAAACTGAAATTAATTCATTTGCATAAAATTATATGTGGTTGTGGTTCGTCAGCTATTATTGTACATATCTCACATTTGCCACATTATGGCGTATAAATTAAATTAGTTATTTGCCATTTAATAGTTAATTAGTGTCGAACGGCAATTAAAGTTTGCCCACGGAAGAGTGATTTCACAAAACGGAATTACATAAATGTTTTATACAATACCGAGTTTTCCGTTGAGGGTTTCCATCTTGAGGATGTCATTTCATTCCATTATAATGGATGAAGGATCTGAATAAAGTGGAAATCATATGTCACTATTAATATATTTTTACTAACTTTTACCGGCAGATTAGTTCGCGTTGAAGCCCTTAAATAAATATCAATGATCATTGAAATGTTTTTTTTAATAATAACTTTTCTTAAGGACATAGTTTTTCCTACCCTCCTATTGGGTTGTCTGGAAGAAATGGCTTGTTAGCGATAAGGCCGCCCATTGTATTGTGGGTGATAAAAATTGTTCTCAAATTTATATGTTTTGGTGTGCAAATAATAAATAAGTAAAATAAGTTTCCTACATACATATATCCTTTTTAATACCTTTTTAATTGGTTGATTAGTTTTAGCGTCAAAGCGTAACAAACAATCTTACATTCACATTACTATAGATGATTAATCAATGAATTCACCTTGAATTTTGATTTCAACTTCATTACACATAAGGTACAAAAAAGATCTTTACAAATTACATTATTGTGAAAAGACCCGAGAAGTCTATGTAATTGACAAAATAATCTTTCGGAGCGGAGGATATACACGAAAAAACAAAATTCTTCCCTTATTGACTCCATTTTGTCGATCGTGACTTGATTATAAAAAATGAGGAGCCTTTGTATCAATTTATCTGTACTGAAACGAGGATAAGATTTATACATTCTTCCTTGCTCC